>JAKUCM010005336.1:0-13202 GCA_023374145.1 Lepidium sativum | reverse complement strand
ATTTATTTTGTTTATAATCGTGGTAATTTGTTTAAAAAAGTGTTTGAAACAGATATATAAGACAATGTTTAAAAAGTTAATTAAATTTATTTGTAGTCTTTGAACAAAGTTTCAGAACGAATATATTTATAAGCGTTCAGAAAAAATCACAATTATAACAAATCTTTTATTTAGTTACACTATTTAATTAATGTAGCATTCTCAATCAAATATGTACTTTTTAATCAAGTTTTGTAATAAATCTTTTTTTACCAACTAGTGTTAATCTTTTGTTTTTAAATAATTTTCGTCTTAATCACTTATTTCTTTTGAGCTAACTTTCAATGATTTGGTCATACATTATAAACTTTATTTTTATATATACTATAAGAGATTGAAAATCATGTGGATGGACAACATTGAAACGTTACCACTTCAATCCATGACTTAAAATCCAATTATTCGATTCTAATTATAACAAATTTTCTTTTTTTATTGTCAACTATACAAAGATAATGCGCCGTAATTTACTTTAAGTATCATAATAACTACAAACCAAAATATCAAATATGCATTGAGTTCAAATGGAGTTTTTTCATAGAAATCAAAAGTTGGTTAATAATCAACACTAAAAATGGAAAGTTAAATATATTATGGAGATTTTCAATGTTAAAATCTATTCCTAGACAACCATTATTGGTGGTCTCTAATGAATTTTTTAATGTAAAAATATTAATAAAATAATAAAAAAATAAAGAAATGGAGAGAAAAAGTTACTTAAAAAATAAACTTAAAAATGAGTTTCTTGCCATGTCGGTACATGATTGGAGATTTTTTTTTAAAAAATAAATTAAAAATATTAATATTATAATATAATAAGGGTTTCTTAAAGAAAAATCTTGCAGCTGAAACCTAATAAGTTATATCTACTAAAATGTGCTTCAACAGATTTGTTTGGTAAGTTTATTGTCCTTCTTTTGTCATCAATGTAGTAACTTTGTTTTTATTTGATATACAATGCATACCAATTTATAGACTAAATATTTTTTACACTTAATACGTAACTATTTAGATATGAATTTAGATGGAAAAAATGTAAATTTAAGAATATATTTTCTTGTTCAAACTTGAACGTGGTGTTTTTTTGTGAACCAATTTTTTATTATTATATAATATTTCGGAACCAAAATAAAAACTATTGTTTGCAAATATATAATTCCGAGCTAATTTTTTTTTTTTAATATTATGAGCTAAACATTCGGGTTTATTGTTTAAACAACAAGAATAAAAGATAAGAAAAATACACTGAACTAACTCTTGATTCGATGCGAATGACTATTAGTCTAGTGTCCGACGGTAAATCCATTTAAGGCAGTTCATTTGCACAACCAGGAATCGAATCCTCTATCTACATTATGTAGAAATTTGTTTACTGAGCCGGCCAATTGTGGCCCAATATAATCTATCGTTGACAAAAAAACTCTTCATTCCATCCAATCCTTAAACATTAAAAGAGAATTTTTAGATAGAAACATGGAGGGATCCAGTGATATTTGCATTAAATAGTAATCACCAAATCACGTGATTTTTGTCTTCAATAGTTATTAATCACCAAATATCTTTCTATCTATATCAACAACATAAAAGGAGTAGTCTACAACGTGAACTTCACAAGTTTGTATACTTCAAAGCTTGTGATTATAGGTAATTAATAAGTTGAGTTATTCAAATAATGCCTTTATAAGATTAAGATGTATGCAAAAAAACAAAAAGGCCTAGATAAAAAGCACATGCAATTGTTAGATTATTGGGAGCCTCCTACATGAATGGCCCATATATATAGTCTTTTACTTCATGTAGTTTTCATAAGGGCTGATTCTGTTGATCACTTTTGTTACATAATAAAACCGTATGTGCAACTTTATAAAAGTTTGATATATAAAAGATTTATAAAGATAATAAAATGGAAAATACGTTTGATTTTTTTTTTTTTTTGTCAATGGCAAATTATATTGGATCACAACTGGCCGGCCCCAATAGTCAAATTCCTACATAATGTAGGCAGATGGACTCGATCTCTGGTTATGCAAATGAGCTGCTTTGTGTGGACTTACCACCTGCCACTAGGCTAAGAGCCATTTGTAGAAAATACGTTTGATTAAGCAGTTAAAATCATGTAATATTATTTAAAATTTTAGAAAACAAGTTTAAATTATGGAATGAGTTTTGTCGATCGGAAGACAAAAGAAAAGAAAAGAAAAACCGACATTTTGGACTGTCATAATCTATCAACTTCCAACATTGGGATCAAATTGACCTAGTCAAGTAATAGTTTGGGGTGTCAAAATCTTTCAACTTCGAATCAACCTAGAGACCAAACGTTCACCACTCAAGATCGTGATAGATCGCAATGTATTTTAATTTTTAAAACAATAAATATAATAATAAATTAATTAGATGATTTTTGTCTAGTCCTGGCAAAAAAAAGTTTAAAATCAAAAGAGATGATTATAGTTTTTTTTTTTCTGGTTTTTAAATACCACTTATACCTTCTACTAGTGCAGATTGAGAGTTCGATTTCTGGTGCCTTAAAGATTTGTAAAGTGACTACACCATTGAGTCACATGTCTTCGGCGTTGTGATTATAGTTTTCAAAACCACAATAATTTAACAATTTTCGTAAAATACTGATCAGAATTAAAATATCCTAAAGAGACCAAACAAATTAGTAGTAGCGTTGACATTAACAACAAAAAGGAAAAATCCAAAAAAAAAAAAAAAATACATCACCAATTTTTAAATAGTCTCAATTTCTTAATAAAGACTTAAAGCATTTTTTTATTACCTTCTTACATCATCTAAATCCAATTTACTGGCTTTATAAACTGAGAATTTTTCCGTAGATTTCTCCTAACTCTTTTACCTTTTTTTATTTGATTATTTAACTTCAAGTTCTGGCTCTCTTGTTACTGCAACTTGGACATTTGTAATGCTTGATGTGTTCTGCTTTTGCAGGAGTTATCTTCACACATTTTCCATGGAACCATTTCTCACAAGCGTCACAGCAAATCCAAAACTCATCTGTTCCATAGTTGTCTCCACAAGCTCCACAAAACGCACCTTGTTCATCGTCTTCTTCATCATCTTCACTATCATCATCTTCTTTTGGTGGTGGAGATGACATCTTTGTAACCTTTGTGAGAGATTCTGATTGGCGAGACTGCTTGTGATGAATTAAAAAGAGATCAGAACTCAAACAGAGAGACACAGACAGAGATATTGATATGAAACGAAGAAACAGAAGAGATACCTTAACACCACTAGACTTGGTTTTGCTATTGTTGTTGTTACCAGATTGTGACTGCTTTGCGTTGCCAGTCACTACTTCAAAAATGGTTGGCAAGTCGTTAATCATCTGGAACAGCCTCTTCCTGAAAAAGAATCAGTTTCATTGCCTAAGCTTAAGGGCAAGTGCTTGCTAACTTAATTTAGCAAAGTTAATACAAATTAAGAATCTGATGAGACCCACACCAGTAAAGTTCCTTCCTTAAATCCACCAAAAGAACATTACACAAACAAAGATAACTTACTCTGGTCAAACTTCTTTTAACCTGTTAGCTATCAACTAACGGATTCAGTGATTGCTGCTGAACTGTTAACAAAGCTAAAATTCAATTGCAAAGTGCAAACTGCCTAGGCACATATCACATCTATTGACCTGAATCCTATATAGATTAAACACTAATCTAGTTCGGTGCAATCTACTTGTTGCGTTAGTTTTGTCTGCAGAAGCAAAAGATAAAAACTGGAAACCAGTGACAAACAGAGTTCAACAAAATTCAATCCACTGAACAAGACAAGAGGATGATTACATGGTCACAATAACCTTACCACAGACAAGTACTCACTATATAGACACATTTGAGATGCAACACTGAAAAGACTGAGGCTGAGAAGGAACCTTACCTCTCGTTTTTACCAAATCCAAAACGTGCACCAAAGTAAAATGCAACAGAAAGCAGCCATGAATCACTGTGAACTGCAACCAAAGATACCCAGTCCTTTTCTAGCATTCCATCTCTTGCAAAATTGATGCCTAAAGCTGGTTCAGGAAGCTCAGGAGGAACTTCCTCAACGGGAAGATTAACCTCCCATGTCTCATTTGGAAGCCCATAGAGGCACAAGTTCTCCTTCTCTGCATAAACAAGAATGAAACACCTCAAGAGAAACCACAGAAAAGACCAACTCAATCTTTAGCAGCGAATATGTAGATAATCACAATCAACAAAGTCATCAAAAAGGTTCAGATATATCCAAGATAAAGTTTTGAACTGAGGAGAAAACTATAAAGCTCCTGAAAACTTTTACTCTTAACTGAAAACTAAGCTGTATCACTATAGAACAATTCAAGGGTAATGATCAAGCGGAAGCTCTATTACATCGAAATCTAGAAACCATTGATGAGTGAACAAATTCATGAAGGAAAGATTGTGAATGGTAATTCAAAACTCTTTCTTAAATCAAAGAAGAAACATACAATCTCAGCAAGTTCAACAGTCAACACTATATTCCACAAGAAACTATAACACATTTGAAAGCTAAGCAAGACTTATTTAACACTAGTGTAGAGATAACTCACCAGGATCGCAAGTTTGGTAAATCTTCACAATATCTGCATAAACCAAAAGAGTAAACAAACCCAGAATTGTCAAATCTCATGAAATAAACAACAAAGCCACATTAAAAGTTTGCTTTTTTCCTTCTTCACGAAAGAAGAAAACCCCAAATGCAACAAACCCATAAATCTACAGAATCTTATTCTACTGATTAGCTGATACCCACTTCTCAGAAGAACAAGATAGACCAGAATCTAAAAAAAGAAGAGAGCTTGAGAGAAGACCCAACGCAAACTTACCGTTTGTGAGAGCCTTAATGAGACCAGCTCGTCGACCTCTGAAGTCGCTAAAGATCTCTTCAACAGTACGAGGTATAGGATGAGCGGTTCCTTCCATTTGCTAAAACCAAAACTTTCACAGCCGATTTCGCCGGAGAATAAATTTTAGCTTCGAAATCGCCGGCGAATATAAGTATACCGGTCAAAGCAAAATCTGGATAAATACTTCTAATAATCAAGTTAAAAAACAAAAGAATAAATTTTACTTTGGGTTTCGGATTTGGGGAAATGAAATTTGTAAATCTCTCAAAGTGGGATTTAATTTGGGAAAATGATAAAAGAAAAATAGAGAAGAGCTCGAAAACCCTAAAACAAAAAAAAAATGAAAAAAATATATTAAGACATATTTTTATATATTGATATCAAATTGCAAATGACATTTAACCTAATGCCAGACGGTAAATTCATTTAAGGCAGCGCATTTGCATAATCCGGGATAGAGTATTCATGCCTACATTATGTAGGAATTTGGCTATTAGATCGGCCAGTTGTGGCCCAATATAATTTGCCGTTGACAAAAAAAAATATATTAATATTAAATTCATTTATATATTTTACATTTTACATATTACTCCTGAATATTGCATTTTTTATTGTTTTTAATTTCGAAATATTTTTAAAATTGTTGACAAAAATGTCATCAAAATAATAGATAATTTGGTTTTAACTTTGATTTTCGATTTGAATAATACTTAATTCTATAAAACAAAAAGAACGTAGGCTAAAGGCATTAAATTCACTAAAAATATATTCAAGTTGATCATTTAGGCCCAGTTTTGTATTATAGAGAAATGGCCTGTATGGGCCAATAAAGTAGTGGGCCTTTTTTAGTAATGTAGAGGAAATGAGTTAGAAATTTTGAACTAAACTAATTCTTGATTTTAACAAATAATATAATCCTTGTTTTTAATAAATAAACTAATGAGTCATCTACATTTATTATTTATATAAATAAAATAATTCATGTTTTTAATAAATAAACTATATATTTTTTTTTCAACGGCAAATTCATTGGGCCATAACTGGCCGGCCCAATAGTCAAATTCCTACCTAATGTAGGCGGGGAGACTTGATCCTTAGTTGTGCAAATGAACTGCCTTATGTAGACTTACCGTCTGCCACTGGAGTAAGAGCCATTTGCAATAAATAAACTAATTCAAACTTGCAATTTTATGAAAATAAAATTTAAATTTAAAATAAAATATATATATTGATTTGAAATTTAAAAAACATACATACATTTCAGAAAAAATTATCAAAAGGTTATAAATAAAACGTTCTAGTATAGATAAAACATATAAAGAAATTAATATACATCCTTGATCAAAACATTTTATGCTTTTTTTTTCAACTTTACTTATATTTCAAAACACAAAAGATTAAAAAAATTTACGTTGTTTACAAAAGTTTATTCCTAAAAACTCTCTAACAGTACCAACCCTATTTGATAAATTTTAAAAACATTTCATATTTTTAAGTTTATGATATTTGATAAATTAATAAATTTACTATGGTTTTGATTATATAGTTTATATTACGCGATTGATAAATTTATTGATGGTTATTGATTATATTTTTGATTGACCAATAAAAGCTAAAAGTTTTTGATAGATTCTTTACGAATACTGTCATCGACAATGTTTTTATGTACTGAAAAATGAAATCAAATTTAATGTGAATCGTGTTTGACATTTTTTTTTTTTGTGTTTACTGTTTATTACGTTGTACTGGTTAGGGCATACGTTTGCCGTGACTATAATTTAATTTGTGTCAGAATTATCAAAGATGTTCAAAATATTAATACATATCATTCAAACAATATGTTCATATCATTCAACATGAGGATCTTAAGACATGTAAATACAATTATATAACCGATTAAAAAATGTAAATCATAATTTGTATCCAGGTTTAAGTCCAGTGTATATTGTGATTTAAAATTTTTACCCTCATGGATTTTCCACATATATCATTAGCTGGTCTAAGAAAGCTATTATGAGTTAGAAATTATTTTCATCAAGAAAAGGAAAATAAATTTTTAACAATACACATATAATTCAGAAAATACTCCATTATATAGGTAACTAATCAAGCAAGAAGGAATTCGCTCGTTTTCATTATCTATTCTCGTCGTTCTCTTTCGATAATACCGCGCTGTCTCAATTCTAAGACTGATACTCTCGTTAGATATGTAAGAGAGGTCGCCTAAATCAGACTGTATGTTTCTTTTTTATTAATATATGATTGTTGTTGACAAAAAAAAAATCAAGTAATCAGACATATATTATATATAGACATTTTAAATTTTTGTGTGATTTTTGCATGAATTTTTTAAAAGTTTAAATTTTGTGTGATTTACAATGTTTTCAAATTTTACGTGGGTTCCATAATATTATCTTTTAAACATAAACTAAATTTATATACAAATTTTTATGGAGGTCACTTCTTACAGAATCATAGGAATCATAACAACTGCTCTTACTAAACTTGCACTTGTTGTGTTTGATTTTGTTTTTTCAAACCCTAATTAAGACTTGTACTTATGAAGACAAAAAACTAGGTAGTGATCTTTTTTATTTGACTTTTATATTTTCATTAGTTGTTGAATTTTTAAGATTTACTGGATATATTTATCTACAAATTCGTACTGTTCGGTAATTAACACCTTGGGTCTAATGTAAACGACAATACCAAATGAATTGTAATAATCAATAAACGACAGAAAAATATGAGAAAAGTTTTCATATAGGAAATTCAGAAATGGAATGAAAACCTAACACCACTAGGTTGGTTTTGATACGGTTAATTACCTCTGTTAATTAAATATTAATGTGATCTTTTTTCTTTTTTTGACAACGACAATCATAATAAATCAAAAACTGAGCTCACACGCTAAACGCACTAACCAGACACTCGTTCCACCTTCGTCAGACTGTCTGCCTTGTGATTCAGTGCTCTGGGAATAACTGACAGGGTGCAGGAGGAGAACCTAGTCACCAGTCTTCGATAATCCTCGTGGTACGGTAAGAACGCCGGCCACTCCTCCGGATACTAGAAAACGTTATATGCTGTCTCGCAGTTCGTCGATATCTCCACTTCCTGTATGTTTTCCCTGATTATTTCCTCCAGCGCCCAAATCACCGCCTCCACCTCCGCGTGCAATGCTGTTAAGCATCGATGAACTCTTCTCGATCCCGAGCGTCTTTCCAGGATGCATCCACATAGCATTTATTGCCAGTGAATCTAAGATTAGCTGTGGTGGGAAATATCCTCGATGATGAAAACGAATTAACCCTGGATATGCCTATAAGCTGCATATCCCTAGTCTCCAGATGAGCCTTTGACCAGTCTAAATATTCAGTCTGTGCTCGGTCCAACACCACACGTGGATCTAGGTCCACTTGTTTAAAATAAACCCCGTTTCGGGCTTTCCATATGTGCCAAATCGTCCAGGGAAATATGGCACAACTATCCTGCCTCGCATCTAAACTAAGCAGATGGTCTAAATTAGACCAGACCGACCTACCCGGGAAAACCCCCGGAGTAGACGGAATAACCGACAACGCCCAGACCTGAACCGTCGGGGGGCACTCAAAAATCACATGGTTTATCGTCTCACTTTCCACGCCACACCGCTGGCATCTAGTATCGTTTCCCATCCCTCGTCTGGCAAGGTTCTGACTAACTGCCATGCTTCCAGACAATATCTGCCAGATAAAGTGTTTCAACTTTGGCAGACAAACTAAACTCCAGCAACGATTATACAACGTATCCAATGTAAGGCCCACTATTCTTATATTTCCCTGCTTCTCTGTACTGGCTAAGTGATATCCCGATTTAACAGTATATCTGCCCGATGTAGTAGGGTGCCAAACCCAATAATCCCTCCTTGGAGCCTTAACAGTCGAATTGCCAATATCAGTTGGGCATCCCTAAATTGAAAAATTTGACGAACTAAAAGTTCTTTCCACTTACCAGTACTCTGGTCAGTAAATTGATCTATCGTCATCTCTGGAAATACGCACAGCTCCGACCATCTGGCAGGCCGTGGCAAATGGTCCGGAATCCATGCGTCTTTCCAGATTCTAATATGGTTGCCATCTCCAATTTTCCTGATTAGCCCTCTTTGACACAAAGGCCGTGCTGAGAGAATACTACGCCAGCCATACGATTAATGTGATCTTAGTAACTCGTTTTTTTTAAGGCTTATAAATTGGATTGATAATATCTGATCCATAGAACAAATATCTTCCAAAACTCTAAATAATATTATATGCGGAGCAATACAATTCTCTGAAATTAAACTCGGCGTAAAAAAACTACAAAGATAGACAATTAACTACTTAATCAAAACTAATTCCTCTAGTAAAATTTTTATTTGATTAGTGTTGTTTTGATTATCTTGATAATGATTAAATCGAAAATGTTTCACTTCATGATCCTTTTATGTGGAATTAGGCTACCACTTAGAAATAAACTATAGTATAAGAAGATATAAAGATGAATATTTTAATATATGACCAAGACATTTTTTCGATTAGGATTCTCACATGATAATTTAACAGTTACAAGTTACAACTCTTACATGATAATGTATCAAACAAAATGTTGTGCAGAGCATGAGGAATCAAACTTTAAAACAAGAAGAAAAAAAAGTACTCAATTGATTGGCTATATATATATATATGTTGTGAAACATTAATCTCCATTACATAAAATCACAATCATCAATTTCAATCTATAGCTATATAACTTGTTTAGAATATATAACAAGTATATATAAATATAGCAAAGCAGCGTTATTAATTAATGATAATTTGTAATACTAATCAAAATATTACTTAAAATTAGGAATATTATTATAATGATCTCGATTTCCTTCTGGTACTACTGGATTCCACATATCCCACAATGCATTGTTTGGAATCGTCCCTGAAGGAAACATGTTCATAGCTAAAGCTGCTTGCGTCTGAGGAGTTAAAGCTGCAGCTGTAGTCGCAGCCGCCATCAATTGCAACGCGTTTGCGTTAGCGTTTTGTCGTTGATTATGATGAAACTGTTGAGCGATTTGAAAATATTGATGATTAATGTTACCTCCATCAGCTATTTGATAGTTAACAAGTCTTTGAAGATCATCAACAATGGCAGTTTCATCTTCTTCTTGGTTACTAGTAGAGATTATCGATGTGTTGCTTGTTCCATAAGGCATTGGACGATATATGTTTTGATTGGCCAAAGCTATTGTGACATCAGAGTTACTGTTTGTAGTTGTTATGGTGCTTCCATCGCCGGAATATTCTGTTGAGAGCTTCTCGAGATTGTTGATGTTGTTGTTGTTGTTGCTAAGGTTGTTGTCTGAATGATTAGAAGAAGATGATTGGTGTTGTTGTTGTTGTCTTAAGGCTAAACGAGATGACGATAATGATGAGTTATGGTTATGATTATGATGATGTCTTGTGGAGAGTGAACGTGGTAATGATGGATGATCTTCTACTCCTGGTCTTTTGTATACTCGGCACAATGATGTTTCAGCCTATAGACATACATCAACATATATTGATTAGAGACTTGAAGACTTAAGTAAGTATGTCAAAGAGATGATTTTATTTCTTGTCAACGAGCCTACAGGCTTTTAAATCCCACTCCTACAACTGCATGTAGGGGGTTCGATCCCTGCCATAAAGATTTGTAAAGTGACTAAACCACTGGGCTACCTGTCATCGGCGCATTATTTAGAAACAAGAATCATAAGTTCTGTAAACTTAATTAGCATTATCAACAAAACAAAAATAAAAAAGATAATATGTTACAAGAATTTTAGATTACTATCATATACTACAAGAAATCAACTAATTACAGACTGTAGAATCTATCCAAAAGATTAATATTTTCGATTTTCATACATAAAAATGAGTTTATATACTAAACATAGACATATTATGTAGATTTAGTGAAGAATAATGCACACATCTTATATAGAATATTAATAAATTTAGATGGCTTCAAATGGTGACAACACACAATTCGAAAGTTCACAAAAATGTGATGTATTTATAAATAATTTCGAATATAGATATATGTTGGTATTATTAATTCATATATGCCAAATTATTAGAAAAAGAATCTTACGATCATTTTCAAAAAGACATGAATGTGAGAGAACTGCAGTAACATTAATGTGAAAAACTGTAAGAAAACTAAGTAAGTCTCTGCAGAAAAATTAAGGTATGTATATGAATGTGGAATGTGATACTTGTGACATGTATGCATTAATGTAATCTACTATAACAAATGGGCCATGTCTATAGCACAATTTAAAGAGTTCACGCTTATAGCATGAACATTTTTCTAGATTTAAACTAAGACGCCGCCTGACATTTAGTCCCTTCACTAGTATATTCGAGCTTACCGAATCAAATCCAAATTGAAACATAAATAAACAATCAATCAAACTCAAAAAAACGAAAAAAAAGAAAGAAATTCAAACAATCTAGTGATAGATAGGCTAGGGTTAGATCTATACTTATATATATATATATAGATAGAGTTAAGTATTGGATATTTACCTTTTGGTATTTTTCTGTTTCATGGTGAGGAAGACGATACTCATTCATGATCCAACTAGTACGAGTTCCTTTAGGAGCTTTACCAGAGTAGAAAACTAGGGTTTTCTTTAATCCGATCGGTCGAGAAGTTTCCGATCTGATCATTCGATCAGCTCCAGTGGCTTTCCAATATCCTGAAGTTGTTACTCGGTTTGGTCTATCTCCATTTCTATATTTCCGATCTCTTGGTACATAGAAGTACCATTCTTTCTCTCCTATAGCTGCCATAGCTGCACATACATACATATATAATTTCATGATAACACTTACACACATACACACAAATCCCTATATATATAGATATAAGAAAAAAATAGTCGGTGCCCGATTATATTTTATATTTGTGGAAATTATAGTCGGTTCCTGACTCTTATATCTATCTGTGAGATTAGTCGGGTTCGCTTGAATGATTTGGATAAACGAGAAGAAAGTATATCATGAGATTGAGATGAGAGAAGGTTTGTACGTATAGGTTTAACCCTTCAAGAAAGAAAATGAAGAGTATACATAAATGTGAGAATTGTAGTTGGTGTCCGAATGAGATTAGTCGGATTCGCCTAAATCTGAGCATGAATCACTCAGATTAGCCAAAGAAAAAAGAAAGATCATGAGATTGATAGACCGTTTATCAGAAAAAGATCATGAGATTGAGATAAAGAAGGTTTATAAGTATAGGTTTAACTATTTAAGAAAGGAAATGAAGAGGAAATAATGTGGAAAGATATTAAAAAGTTATTGAAGATCAACATATATATATATACAATCTATATAAGGAGGTTATATCTATGTATAGGTTTAAAGAAAGAAATAGAGCGAGAAAGTGATGAGAGAGGAGGAAGCTAATTGCATCTATATAGATCTTATAACATATGTGTGTTTGTATGTGTAGATGTTAATGTGTATAATTACCAGGAAGTTCCCAAGGATCATATCGATAAAGATCGAGGAAAGTGATGAGTTCTACATTAAAGCGTTTGCCTTCAACTTTACGGCGAAGGTAAAACTCTATAAGTTCTTCTTCAGTAGGATGAAATCGAAATCCAGGCATGACCATGTCTTGATCATGATCATCAGCTTCATCATCATTATGAAAATGACTTTCTTGGCCATCTCTTTGATCATCTTCTTCAATACCCTTTTCTTTATTGTTGTTGACTTGGTTACTCATGGTGATGATGCTTGTTGTGATTGAGGAAACAATTGCCATATAATAAGAGAAGATACTATCTATGCATGTGTGGATTAAGATGAGATTATGGTGAAAGAGATTAAGGGTTTGTTTGGGGTTTTATACTAATAAGGGAAGAGGAAAAAAGAGAGATGAAATTGAGTGGTCTTGAGTAGAGATAAGAGGAGAGGAAGAAGAAGAAAAGGAGAATACATAGGAATGAAACGTCGACGTTTTAGGGAGATGAGACCAAACTAGAATAAGACAAACAGAGAGAGAAGAAGAGAGTTAAAGAGGAGACAGAGACTTGTCCAACTGAGGACAGGTTGTCCACGGTTTTGGTTTCTTAGCCGTGCCTTTGGACCTTTCTTTCACTCTCTATTTCTACCTTTTTTCCATCAATAAAACAAAAAAAAAATAAAATATATATATATATATATATATACTTTGTTTCTTACAGATCTCATATATTGATATTTTTCAGTCTCTCTCTCTC
>JAKUCM010005335.1:0-40000 GCA_023374145.1 Lepidium sativum | reverse complement strand
CGATGATTTCAAGATGGTTTTTTTATTACATTTGTCTCTCTTTCTATTCTTTCTGTATACTGTGATGAAAACACAAGATGTTGAATTAACTTCTTATTTGTTGTCTCCTCAGGTTTTGGTTGTGAGGAATGATCTTAAAATGGGTAAAGGGAAGATTGCAGCTCAGTGCAGGTGATTAAAACTGATACTGCTCTCTGTTTCTCTTAAGTCTTTCTTACACTTGGGTGTTCTTGTTGTGATTCTTTTTGTTTTGTTTTCTTCACTTCATTTTTGGTTTGCATTTATGCAGTCATGCATCTTTAGGTTTGTACAAAAAGCTATTTCGTCGAGCGCCAAAAGCATTGAACTGGTATTCATTCCTCCAAGTCATTATCCAATCCATTTGCTACTTAAAAGATGTATTGAATTAACATAATTGGTTCCTATCGTAGCTGGGAGGGTTGTGCACAGCCAAAAGTTGTTGTGAAAATCGAAGGGGAGGAAGAGATGCTAGAATTGCAAGTGAGTTGTATACCAATTTGTAGATTATTGTAAAATGAATTGTGTAATGGAGATTTATCTTGGATCCACAGCTTTAGTGTTGTTGCCAAATCAATCTTCTCGGGCTTTGCAGGAGTTGCCAGAAGTTAGTTTTTTTTTTTTAATTGAAATTTATGACCATGTATATTTATGTTTAAGGGGCAATGAAGATGTCGTAGAGCTTATCTTGACTGTTCCCATTTTCTTATATCTTGTATTGAGTATTTAGAATATTGACAGGAAAGAGCTAAGTCCCTTAAACTGCCTACCCATATTACCATTGATGCTGGAAGAACGCAAATTGCCCCAAGTGAGTTGCATATTGATTGCTCATCTCAAACATGAGATACCTTGGTGCTTTTAACTCTGTGTTTGCTAGTTACTTACCAGGGAGAAACCTCTCGTGAATTGATCTTCTTTTGTTAGTATTGAAGCCCATTTTCTGCGTATCTGTTTCTCATATTCTTCTATGTCTTTTCAGATTCAAGGACAGTTATGGCTATTCTTGGTAAGTTTTTAATTTTGATCCAAGTCATGTGTTTGCAAGTTAAAGACTGATGGAGAATATCTGACTTTCGGATGTATTAAATCGCAATTTGCCTAGATAAATACACTAGTATATGTTAGTTTAAGACTCCTCGACAGCTTGGTATTTGTCCTTGACCGTGAATGCGGAATCTGAAGCTCATAAGAATCCAAAATAAGAAAACCCAAGATCAAAATTTTACGCAGTCAGAAGATGGTGTACAGTTTTGTGTGATATTCAAATGCATATGCGCTATTCTATGATGGGGAGTTAGAGACTGTATTAGCAGAATTTTTTTTATAGGATATCATCAGCTTTTCGTAGGACAATGTTCTAACACTTAAAGATGTTACTTCCGCAGGACCAGTCGAAGTTGTTGATGAAGTTACAGGTGGACTGAAGCTTCTGTAGCAACTTTGAATTTTGATATGACATGCTTCAACCTGATCTCTAAGATAAACCAAGCAGAAGGGAGAGACACTAACTCCAACTTCTCGCTTTGCGCGGGGAGTATGTGAGGTCTGAAATCTGTGGTTATAACAATTAACCCATTCCTGGTGATGACATATCCCATATAAAGCATTTTTCCTATTTTTCATGGACATGTAGAATTTGAAGTTTTACCGAGACGAGCACACACAACTTTGAAACTTTGATTGGAAAGCGGCAATCCAAACACACACTTCGTTTTATTAATATAATTTTTTTTCTTCTACAGATTTACATTGGTTGGTAACGATTCTCACCAACACAAAATGAACGAATACTCCAACAAAACTCACAATAGTTTTCTTCTATTTGAACCTTAATCTAATTCTTTCCCCCAATGTTAGGTGGCCACGCCAATCCTCCTTTTTTTTTTATAAGGTGTACAACATACTCTACAATCAACCAAACTTTTCTAAAATGGAAACTCACAAGATATGTCAACTTTCCATTTCTGTTCAACAACAAGACAAGTTTTCATTTCTTCTTCACAGCAATCTGTTATTTTTGTTCACAACTCTCTGTCTTCATCTCACATTGATCAACAAGTTTTCGTGCCAACTCATCTTTGACTTAGTCGTCTTTCCTTCCTTTTCTTTGGTTTAGAATCCATACATCTTCAGAATTTGCCTCTCAAACTGATTTGACCAATGGTGATATCAATACTTGCCGTTTTTGTTGTTAAATTTGGCAAAAGCTCCAGCCTTTTTTGGCACATTGCGCAAATGACTTGTTCTAATGCCAATCTATAATATAGTGTTGTCTTTATATGAAAAAGATACAAATGTAACAGCAGATCATGTTTTATTATAGATACATTTATGATGTGTGGTGTGAACCATGGAACCACTTCAGAACCTAGAAACCTGTTTTGGATTAGATAGCAGCAATGCAGTAATAGTAATAATACATGGTAGGTGATTTCTGCGTTTTAAACCAAAAATCTGTTAGCAACAGTTTGGTTCGATTTGGCTATTTAGTTTATTCCGTTTAGTTTTCAGAACCATATAGAAACCAGATTTTTTTCAGTTCGGAGAATTATATTCGTTTATAATCCGGTTTTGGATTAGAAGCCTTAAGAACGTAATGAACCGGACCGAATATTAAAAAGCAGAGAGATGGAACTAGCCTTGGGCATATCGGGACTCTCGTCCTGTTCCGTCTTGTTCTTGTTCTGTAAATTTCAAACTTTTCGAGAATGGGAAATTCTAATTTCTCGTTGGGCTCTAAAAATAATATCTAAACGGGTAAGAAATGTCGGGAATGGGTTTAGGAATTCTGAATTCCCGATGGGAATTTGTTTACGTTAACAAAACACTCAAATATATTGGATTTGAAAATTAGAGATGTTTCAAATAATTAAGATCAAGTCCATAACAATATTTGACTTAAATTCTTACAACTTTACGATGAATACAAACTATTAAATGTGGATATACTATTATTTTCTGTAAAAAATAGTAATACTAATAATTTAATTACAAATTTTAACACTGCAATTTTGTATTTTTTTATTGAACATTGATATATCTTTATAAATTGTTATTTTCTTTATATTGATTATATAATTTATAGTAATATTTTAACCTTTTTGATTATTCGTATTTCCCAAACTATTTTACGTACTTGTACGACAATTTCCTGATTTAGTAGGACTTTTGGAATAACTATGGAAATAAATTTTGAGGTCTTTAAATTTTTGTACAGTTCTGGATTCTCGAAATTCTTGTCCTATTGTGTAACCAGAATTACTTGGGAAGTAAATACAAATTTTCGAACTAATTGTTCTCGATCAGTATCCATGATTTTCTTATTCATATTCTGTTATGTCTAGGGAATATCGGTTTGAGTTTGGTTTAAGTGCCCAACCAATTTGCTGTACGTCTCTTTGAAATATTTTAAAATCTAGATTGCAGTCAAATATCATGTTATAGTTCCGACTTCCGAGAACCCAGACCTTAATTTCCCGCCTCTTTCACGCCATAAGACTCCATTTTCGAAGCTCGTTCACTCTTCACTCTCTCTAATCCGAAAGAAAATCCTCAGATTCGGAAGGAGAGAAAAGAGGAGGAAGGTGAAATGCCGCGTAAACGTAGACGTAATGTCCCGGAGATTCTATGGAGGCTATTCGGAAACGGAGCCAGGAGTTTAAAGGACGCAATAATAGATCTGATTACTGGCCAGAATACCCAGCCGGAGCAATGCCGATGTCGAGGTCAAGGATGTCTCGGTTGCAGCCGCGAAAAACCGTCCTTTCTGTTGCGTTCCGATGATCCCATTCACTACCGTAAATTACTTCACCGTTGCTTCGTTGTATTTCACGAACAAAGCCCTCCGCTGCTGGAATTTTCCAACACATCTTGGTGGTCGCAGAGAGAGGTAGAATTTTGCTTCGCACTGTACTATGCAATTGCTTTGAGTTCCTAATTTGAGAAATTTAAGCGGTACCTACTGGCTACTCCGAATAACGTTGATGAAGCCACTTTGTTTTCTTTTTTCTTTTTATGCTGCTGATTTTTAAACATAGAAAAACTCAATTATGTTTGGCAGATTGTTGAAAGAATTATTGAAATGATGCAATGCGGATGTGATTGCCAAAATGTGCTATGTGCCAGATATGATAAGGTGAGCTGGTTTTCTTCCTTCTAAAACGCAATGTAGTGTGCAGAAAGCTTATCTACGTTATGTATTATTCTGCTCGACAGTATGATCAGTCGAGCCCTAATCTGGAGTTATTGACTAGTTCGTCGTGGGAGCTTCTTCTTGACCGGGTTTTTTATCAAACTCTTTGATGATTTACTTTCAACCTTGAGTGTGTGGTCACTTAATATTCAAATATTCTTGGTGTAGGTGGGTCATGATATCATGGTTTATTTTCTACAAAAAACATCAATGTTCTTGCCACTTCGTGGAAAGAAACACCAGCAAGTATCTGGCCCTCCTCTAGATATCAAGCCAAAGGGTAAGTCCAGTATTAAACTTTTTTTCTAGCTGGAAAGAAATCTATATCCATGAATATATTATTTAAGAACCTCAATTCTCTTTCTTCTTTTGGCTTTCTTGTTATATCCACGTGATGGTTCTCTGAATATGTTCTTATTTGTCTTTGTATTTTCTTGGCTATATGTGATCGAATTTTGTTTTTAGTTTAAGTAACTTGGTAAAGCTTCTGTTTTCCATGGTATAGAGACATTCTCATTCCACGAAAACAAAAGAAAGAGGGATGACAACATGCAGCCATCAAAGAAAAGGCAGCGGCTTGCTTCTGCTGTCAAGGACTGTCTTAACGATAACTCCACAGCTGTTACGTCTATAGTTTCCATGGATATATGCCAGCATAAAGAGAGAAAACCAAGTAAGCGTTCAAGATTATATCTGAAGCGTCGACGAAAGCAGAAAAAGATCAGTTTCCAAAAAGTTGACTGTTATACCAATGGTAAAGCCTCGACTGGGGTTGCAGCTGACGAAAGGAATCTGCCCATGGGTATGAATGAGAGTCTCACTAATTCTACAAAGCAGGTAATTTTTGTAAAAATAATATGCCCAATCAAGTTTAGGTTGTAAATGCACAAGTTTAAGCGCGAATTTATTGCTTGAAGTTATTAAGAAACGAGTAAAAATTGCTCTTGATTTATTCTCGTCCTGACGAAATTGAATGCAAAGTTTTTTTAGTTGAACCTGATGCATTTTAGAAACAGTATCATCTATCTTGACAGTGTCTGATACTTACTAATGGTCTTACTGATATTCCAGTGCCTTCAAATTGAACATGTTCTTGCATTCCGACGGTTGAATCACCGTTTTTGTAGGCTAAAGAGGTTAAGAGAAACAAGCATTCCAAGGTTAGCAACTCGGACACATTTTCAGTTATACCACCAAAGCGTATCCTTCAGGTGTATGAACAAACATGTTCAGTGACTTGTAGCAACGATAGCTTGACATGACCTCTAAAATTTGACTCTTCTATATATGATTCTTTTGCATTATGTGGCTCCTTATGATATACAGACATTTTAAAAACGTTGAGAGCCAATTGCTTTGGTTCAAAGCTCCTAATGAACCATATATTTGGTGAAGTAAATGTTTGGTCAGCAGCAGCATCTCATGGCAAAGGCAATTGTCCGAGTGGATCTCTTTGCTTGTAAGTCATTCATGATCTTATTATAGTTGTCTAGATAGGAAATGTTATCTTCTTTTATTTTATGTTGGTTTTAGTTCAACTGGGATCAATCTAATATTTCAATATGTTCCTAACGTTGCAAGAAAGCTAAACTTACTCGGAAACTTGGAGCAGTTATTCATATAATTGTAGTGCATATTTCTAAGTAATTTGAGTCATTGAATTGAAGGACAAGATTTTCAAGTTTTCTTAAGGTGACTGATACAATAAATAATATGATAATCTCATGATGTTTTTTCACATTTTTGTAGATACCATTCATTACTCAAGTCTCTTAAAAGTCTAATAGGAAAATCAAAGTCATCACATTTGAAAATCTTACTGGATAAACACTGTCCTGTTCTCTTGCTGCAAGAGGATGCATTGAAGTCCGCAAATCCAGCCTCCCAGGTTGAATGGTTGATACTTTTCTTTCAGTTTCATATTAAATGTCCTAGCCTTTGAATACTGTTTGAGTATTTTAATCCAGAAAAAAATTATTAAATATGTGAATAAGAACAACAACAAAAAACGTGAAGGGGAAAATTAACAGTTAGTGCTTGATAGGCTTGCAATTACATTGCAAACCTGCACAAGAATTTAAATCTGTGACACTTGTAACTGATCTTTGAAGTGAATAACCTTGCATATCTTCTATTACAGAGTTCCTGGAGGAAAAATTCAGGTAAGCTACCTCATGGATCAAGTTTGCAAAAGGAAAAAACCAAATGTCCCAGTGTGGAACGAAAAGAGCCAAAGCTATATTGCACGGAAGACCAAGTAGTTTCCTTTATTTGGGCCATCTGTAGGTACATTGTTCCAGAAAGTTTGCTTGGGACCACTCATCAGATGAGGGTGCTTAGGAAAAACATAGCCTGGTTCGTTTCTAGGCGAAAAAATGAGAAATGCACTGTGAATCAGTTTTTGCATAAAGTGAAACCATCAGGTTTCCAGTTCTTTTCCAAAAGACAGTTATGCTGTATCGTCAATGAGCATGAGTTCCAAAATGAGTCCATCAGAAGTACACAGCAGATGTTGTGCACGAAATGGATTTCTTGGCTTTTTGTAGAGATTGTCAAGAAACTGGTGCTATTTAACTTCTATGCCACTGAAAGCCAAGAAGGGCGGCTTAACATCTACTATTACCGGAAATGCAGCTGGGAAAGGTTAATAAGCGAAGAATTTAACAAAAAACTTAATGAACGTGTCCAAGTAGACAGTGTTGAGGCTAAAAGTAGAAGCAAAATGCTGGGG
The DNA here is from genome assembly GCA_023374145.1 of Lepidium sativum. Taxonomy (NCBI): domain Eukaryota; kingdom Viridiplantae; phylum Streptophyta; class Magnoliopsida; order Brassicales; family Brassicaceae; genus Lepidium; species Lepidium sativum. The sequence continues at coordinate 33,056 of JAKUCM010005335.1, read as the reverse complement.
TTAGCGAAGTTTAGAATCATACCAAAGGAAAATGGTGTGAGGATGGTGTTAGATTTTAGTTCCTCATCGAGGTTACAATTTCTCCGTGACACACATGCTGTTTTGAAGGACATCCAGCTCAAAGAACCAGATATCCTTGGGTCTTCAATTTTTGACCACGATGATTTCTACAGAAACCTATGTCCATATCTGATCCATTTGAGAAGTCAGTCTGGAGAACTTCCTCCTTTGTTCTTTGTGGTTGCGGATGTATTTAAAGCATATGATTCAGTCGACCAGGATAAGCTGCTTGATGTCATTCAGACTGTCCTGAAAGATGAATACATCTTAAACAGATGTAGGTTGGTCTGCTGTGGAAAGAAATCCAACTGGGTGAACAATATATTAGTCTCAAGTGATAAAAATGCTAGCTTTTCAAGATTCACATCAACTATTCCATATAATGCTCTGCAAAGTATTATGGTTGATCAGGTATGCTTCTTCGATCTTAGTAACCTAAATTTCTATGATCATTTGGTACTTCTGGAAACCATATATGCTGGGCTAATAGTATCGCTGTAACAATTATGTGAGCCTAACGTCAAAGCCACATTGTGCTCATAGGATGAGAAATATTGTCAATAAGTACAAAAATCCCAGTTCATGACATAGTAGTATGTGTCGATGGGAAGGCTTATTGAACTGCTAATAATCTCTAGAGATCCCATTTCTTAGAGTTTGTTGCGTCTCCCCTGTTCGTTACTTAACAGTTTTATGGTTTTGGTCTAATCTGATAGGGAGAAAACCATCTGGTGAGGAAAAAGGATCTCATGCGTTGGACACAAAATATGCTAAAGAGTAACATTCTACACTTGGATAAAAACGTTTATGTACAATTACCTGGAATACCTCAGGGACACAGATTATCACCCTTGTTATGTTGTTTGTACTACGGGAATCTCGAGAGGACTTTGATCTATCCGTTCCTCAAGGAAGCTTCTACAGATGCGTCAACGAAAGAATGCAATGGAGAGGAAAAAAAACTAATCACCCCCACGAACTATAAGTTAATGAGATTTATTGATGACTACCTGTTTGTGTCTACCTCGAGAGATCAGGCGACTAGCTTTTATGACAGGTTGAAACGTGGATTTTCTGAATACAACTGCGTTATGAACGAAAACAAGTTCTGCATAAATTTTGAGGATGGAGAAGAATCTAGGTGTTCTTGTAACAGGATGTATGTGGGTGATAATGGAGTTTCTTTTGTCAGATGGACGGGATTGCTTATTAATTCCCGCACATTCGAAATTCAAGTTGACTACACAAGGTACTTGAGTGGCCATATAAGCTCAACCTTTTCTGTGCCTTGGCAGAACAAACCAGTTAGAAATCTTCGGCAAAAATTGTGTTACTTCTTGGTTCCCAAATGTCATCCCATTCTCTTTGACTCGAATATCAATTCGGGAGGAACTGTGAGGTTAAACATCTATCAGATCTTTCTGTTAGCTGCAATGAAGTTTCATTGTTATCTTTACGACCTGATCCGCTTTTGGAAACTTCATCCTCAAGCTTTGTTCAGATTCATCACAACATCTATCAGGTATGGATTAATCAGTATATTATATCTTACTTCAAGGCTCCTTTTAGTTTCGGTTCTTCTAATATGGTTCTGTCACATAATCAAGTGGTTTTTATCTCCTTCAAAATGACAGGTACATGTACAGACTCATAAATAGACGGATGCGCAGATTCAAAACTGGTTCTAGTATTAGACCAGTTCTCAAACTAAACAAAGAAGAAGTGATATGGCTTGGCTTACACGCTTATATTCATGTCCTGAAAAAGAAAAACTCACGATATCGAACACTCTTGATCTATTTAAAATCTGCACTTTCTAAACACAATCTTGCTCAGAATCAATCGCCAGAATTAGAGTATGCAAGTGATCGGTCAAACTCTTCTGCGCTGTGGAAATTGAAGTACTGATTTGAGCTCAATGGTCTTATTGAGATTGATATTCTTCCTTTGGGATTCTATTTTTGCTCGTTTTGGTAACTTGATTTCTGTCTTTACATTTTATTGCTATCTTTAAATATCAGATTATTAAGTATGTCTAGAAGAAATAAAAGAACTATAGTAGTAGAAAATCCAGACGTAGCTTTTATATTACATCCCAAAGACCAAAACCAAGTTTCCAACTATCATGTCAGATAAAATCAACAAGGAGAAACAAACGAAACTGTTTAACTGAACTTTAGTTCTTCGGGTACTCAGACGAATAAATTGGAGAATACCCTTCAGGTGGCGGCTGCTGCTGCGATTGTGATGGTTGCTCAGCTTCAACCTTCTCTTTTGTTTTTTGTCCAACCTCTCCAGCCGCTTGAGCCACTCTGCTGAACGCTCCTGCAGCCCAACTTACACCTGTCAACACATAACGGTTCTTCATCACGGCAGATCCTGCGCTGCTCACCGTCTGTTCTGCAGCTGCATACAACAGACTTGGTCCTCTCTGATACCTGAAAGCTTTGGTCCACCTCCTTGATCTTTTCATTCACTAAGCTTGTTCCAGCTGAAATCTTTTGGCTAAGACCGATTTTTTGGTCTAGTGAAGCAACTCCTGCGGTTGCGGTTGAAGTGAAGCCGTGTTTCTCATCAAAAGCTCTTGCTTTGCCAACTGCATCTTTCCCAAGAATGAAACCCTTTGCTAGCATGCTGCTCACAACATCTTCTGCCTTCTGGACAACAGATTCTGCAGCACCTCCACCGCTGCTCTGTGTTTCCTGAGAACATTAACACAAATTAGAACTTTTCAAAGACTGCTGTAGCTATATTTTTACCAAGACTGTTGAGATGAATACATTTAGCTAAACAACAAAAATAAGACCTTGCTCACTACATCTACTAATGGCGAGTTTGAGAGGCATACGTTTTTGCAAAAATGATCAGTGATTCAGTTCTTTTTAAGTAATCCTATTGAATAGAAGAATATACATATGTATTAATAGATACGCTCAAGATTGAAGACATTACAGCATGAGGGGCTACTGGTGGACTGTAGTTGGGAGCCATCTCAATGGTGACTGATTGATCAGCAATACTTGCCCCCTGAGATAAGATCTCTTGTTAGTACGAATGCAGTTTACAAATGATCTCAGTCTTTGGTTATAAGCAAACTAATTTCACTTGTAGTTCTGTGGCCCACACAGAACAAGTTCCCTGAGGAAGTGAGACATGGATTGGTTATCACATATATGTGGTAAATTTAATGCTACAGTAATAGTAAGATAAGAAGAAAAATATTTTGGGGAATAAAAGTGAACCCACTGATAAGAGAACAGCAGTCTCTGCTCCTTGAGGATCTTTGAATGTGACATAAGCACTATGCTCGCTACTGCTAGTTAGAACATGAAAGCAAAAATAAAAGCTCAGAGTCAATAAGATTAAAAAATTATAAGTAAATTTCTGAGAATCAGATCCAATCCTTTCAAATAATTCGGGAGTTAAGTGATTACTGATCAAAATACCTTTTAGTTTTACGATTATGAAATCAACAAACAAAGAAAACGGATACAACAATCATAAAGTTATTGGCAATCACTAACCTTTGGATGTCGATGCTTTCAACTTCACCAGAAAAAGAGAAGAACTCTTTTATATCATGTTCTGTTGCTCCTGAAGAAAGATTACCAACTTTTACAGACCTTACCTGTTATCATCACACAAAAAAGGGACCTAATGATCAATGAAAACAACAAAATAGGTGTTTGTAGAAACTTTTTGCTATACTACTTTTAAATCCTAATTAATAATTGATCCAAAGTCCCATTTCATACTATGAAAAGCTCGCCTCTTCAATCAAGACAGCTCAAAAGTTCCAGGAATTCCATAAAATGATACTGTTATAAGTAAAATATGTTGATCTAGGGATCAAAATATGTTGGCTTAGAAGAGCATTGTTATCATCTCATCATACAAAATCATAATGATTCGGATATGAAACATGTCTCAGGGGTAATTAATCATTCTAAATCAAATTATGTGCTTCTAAACCAATGTGACTGAAATTACTCATAGAATGATACTTATCTGCTTGACCTAATATTATTCCATCCTCATCTTTCACTAATGTGGCCAAAAACCAAATTCCCCACACGAATACGAAAGGGAACCGAATCATCAGATAACACATGATTTATACGTTTATCGTCCATATTCAATTCCTGTGAACACGTTTTACCATTCCGTGCTTAGGGTCACAATTACAAAACTAATCGAATAGGCTTGAAACATAGCTGGAGAAGGTAGCCAATTAATTACCTATCACATAATCATGATGTGTAACAATAAACGAAAACCAATTTCTGCAACAAATCTAGAGTTGCATATACAGATCACACCGAGACACAAAATCAATACGATTCCAGAAAATAACGATTAGTTAGAACGAAAGACAACAATCAAACTCGTCCAAGAGCATAGGAGATTATATATCGGCAAGTGCAACAATCAAACCACCGGTAATCGAAGGAACAAATCAAATCAATAACCAATCATTCCGATCGTCAAATATTTCCCGGAGAAACAAATTGGATCACAGAAAAATCTGGCCGATAAGGAAATGTAGAACATACCGCCATTGATTTCTGATCTTCGTAGTCGCGGAGAGATGTGTGAATGCTTTCTCACGCAAATTTAGAAATTGGCCCTAAAATCCAAACGTACTTCGAGATTGATGGTATAGAGATAGAGAGATAAAAATGAAGAGTGTATTTGCTTTTTATGACACGGCACACTCAACGTGTGGGTTTGCGTTACGCCTTTTAATTGTTTCCAACAAATAATATATTTCCATGCTGCCAAAAAGCACAATTGATTACCGGAAGGAAGTGTTTATTATTGAAATATAGTAAATGTTTGTAAATTATTATAATAATTTTTATAATTATATATATATTATTTTGATTTTTTTAACGAAAAAAAAATAATTATGAAAATGTCATTAAGCGATAATTCTACTACATTAAGAGAGCGCATGATAGTAGAGTTAGAATTTTCGAGTTTCATTTCAAAACAAGAAAATCTCGTAAATACGATCATTTAGCTTATAAAATGGTTACTTTTAACAGAAATGAAGGTTAAATGGTTCATACCTTATGCTACATCAAAAATTGGTGAAATTAAAAACTGAATCGGTTCGGTTTAAGTGAACCGAGATTTGAATAATTTTAAATAGAAGGGCGGGTCAAGAACGACGGCTCACGATTCTTCCGTTGCCAAAATAATGTGTAGATAATAATAAATTCCCTCCACCACCACCATATTCACGCGGACCACAAGAGAGATTATACAATTAGAAAAAATAACAACTTTCTATTTGGAAAAACTTATTACCCAACTCTTCCTTCTTTGATTCCAGCGAGAGAGATACCGAAGATGAGTTTCCAAGATCTCGAAGCTGGTTCTCGATTTCAGACGCCTAATCGTTTTTCCGGTGGGAGGAAGCAAATACCGTCGTCTCGTGGGGATCCGTCGCAGGAAGTCGCCGCCGGGATTTTCAGGATTAGCACGGCCGTCAATTCCTTTTTCCGCCTCGTTAATTCCATTGGAACGCCTAAGGATACTTTTGAATTGCGAGATAAGCTGTTAGTTCCAATTTCTTTTACACACTCTTCTTCCATTTTGCTAAATCTCGGAGTTAATTAGGGTTTTCTTTTTGTTTCAATCATCATTTTTCCAAGTTTTTATTTTTATTTTTACTTGAATTAATTAAGAAATGGAGTAGTCTAATTGCTTTAGAGCTGTTCCTGCATTCTTTTAGATGGCTGACCGCTGTGAGAAACTATGGTTCTTCGATTTCTATTATGATGCATATAGCAGAGCCTTATGAATCATTATAATGAAGGTTTTATTTTTCCTACAAAATGTCTTTAAGTATTAGTTTTTTTTTTTGTTGGCAGGAAAAAGACAAGGTTACAGATTACAGAATTGGTGAAAAATACTTCAGCTAAACTTAAGGAAGCTAGCGAAGCCGACCTCTATGGAACAGCTAGTGTACGAAATTGCTTACATTTTTGTTTCTATCTGATACGTTGCTAATGAAATGTTAGATATGGGATTTACTATTGAACCGATTTTTTGGTGATGATACCTTCGCACATTGGTTTATATAATTTTGTCCGGATCCTATCATTTTGCATTAAGAGAATTGGTAGCCTAATTTATGATGTATGCATAGACGTGTTTATCTATAAACCTTATTCTTTATTGTGGGCTATGTTTATATTCTCTCTTTTAACTTGCAGCCAATTAAGAAGATTGCGGATGCTAAGCTGGCAAAAGATTTCCAATCAGTTCTCAAAGAGTTTCAGAAAGCTCAGAGACTTGCAGCTGAAAGAGAAATAACGTATACTCCTCTGGCTACAAAAGAAATACCTAACAGGTAACCAAGTTGTTTGCACTTTGACCAGTTATGTTTCATACCTGTTAAGCGATAGAAATCTAAATGAATCTCGTTGATTCCCTTAGATTATTAACACGCAAGATGATAGCTTGATTAATGTAGAATAAATGTTTCAAATATGAAGAAAAGATTGAGCTTAAGATTGTAACTGATAGTTTGTGGAATGTGAGTCTCACTTACTCATGCTTCATTGTTATGCCCATCTATGCAGCTATAATGCACAGGAACTTGATACTGAATCTTTAAGGGCCTCCCAGCAGCAAAATCTTCTTCTACAATCAAGAAGGTGTGGAGTGTAATTTCGATTATCTAATAGCATGTTATCTTGTTAATTCGATGATCATTTGTTAGCATAATATAAACATAACCCAAATCAGAGTCGAGCGTGCAATATGCTCGACAATTCAAACCATGTTTCACTTATCTTCAGTTCCTTATTGAATAATAGTTTACACTTGGCAGTAGCTGTAGCTTAATGTTGATATAGGCTTAGAATAGGGTTAATAGAATATTCAAGTTGGTTTTGGCCATGAATCTTATTAGATCCATCTTCTCTGGTTGGGCATTTTGTGTTTCTCCTATTTTGCAGTGAGATGAGTTTAACTGATTTCTTATATTCTCATTAAAGGCAAGAAGTGGTGTTATTAGATAACGAGATAACATTCAATGAAGCGATTATCGAGGAAAGGGATCAAGGAATTCGAGAAATTCAAGAACAGATTGGTAAAGTAAACGAAATCTTCAAAGATCTAGCTGTGTTAGTGAACGATCAAGGAGTTATGATTGGTAAGTAACCCCCAACAAGTGGAAATTGTTAATCTCCCTGTTTTCATTTTAACTCAGAAAACCTATAATGTGTATTGGCAGATGACATCAGCTCTAATATTGATAACTCACATGCGGCAACTGCACAAGCCACTGCTCAGCTTAGAAAAGCAGCTAAAACTCAAAGATCAAATTCATCTCTGGTACACACTATAGACTCTTCTCAATCGTTAGATTCTATGATCTGTTTTTTTAGCAGTTAAGGCTAAGGTTTGATATGTTTTCATTTGTTCCAGACGTGCCTTCTTATTCTCATTTTCGGGATTGTTCTACTAATCGTCATTATAGTTGTCTTGGTCTGAGCATCAGCCATATAACTCGGAAGCTTCGATCTCCAAAGCATCAAACGAAGACATATCGATGAAACTATACAAAGACCCATTCAAGCTATAAAGAAATATATACCCTATTGTACAGATTCTTTATACTCCATCGCTCTTCCAATTCAATCCAATTGAACTTAACTTGTCATCGTGTGAATGTTCTATGTATTAAACTAATAATCCATCTTAAGTATCTCTGTGAGCATTATGAAACGTATTTTCAAGAAACATATGGAAAAACCGTTTCCTGTCTTCTTTAAGCATGGATCTGTCAGATAGATACCACAGTCACCAATGAAAAGATTATTCACAAGCATGGTAGTAAATCTTCAATGTTCTTCACTATTTTCTTTTATAAAGTTGTGTATCTCATAACCAAAAAGCAAAAGGCTAATATTATGAACACTCTCTGATATATTCCTCCTTCGTTCAAAGCCCCTTCACAACCTTCCCTGTAAATCTGAATCTGTAAGACACAAATTCTGACCATAATGCAAAGAAACAGGTTTCTAACTTTTACCCATATTCTTACCTTCATTTCCTCTGTGTTTCTGAGGAGAGAAGTCCCATTTGTTCAGTAAGATAATTCATTTGTTGTTGATTTCCGGTCCATTCGTTTGGTTTTTGTTCCATTACCAGGTCACTATTCTCCACTGACCGGGATAGAATCTCATCTGTATCTCCAACCGCTAGGCTCTGATCAGAAAAGAACTGTTCCCAGAATGAATCTTGGACTCCTGGCAGCTTAGAGACTTCATCTAGTAACTCATCCATCTTGTCCTCGCCTTCAGGAGAAATTGCATCACCTTCTAGACCATCTAAAACAGCCATTATTGGATCAAAACACTCTCCATTACCAGTCTCGCTTCCAACCAGATCAGATTCAGGGCTCCAAGAAGCTGCAGGAGTTACTCCTTGAGCTAGACTTGAACCTAAGTCTGGCTGCACCAGATCGGCTTGCGGATGATGAGCCAAACTTGCCTCAGGTACTTGATTTGTTGCTGAATGAGCTGCGTTGGGTGAAACCTCAGCCAATGTTACTCCACAAACTCTATTTGAGGAGTTCCCATTGTCTATGGAGTTAGAACTAGGAACATCACCCAAGAGGAAACTATCAGGACTGTTTGAAACTGATTCATACCGAGATGAGGTACTCGCATTTAAGAACTGCCGAAGCATGCTTTGTGCTGCTTCATTTACCGATGGCTGATATCTAACAATCTGATGGTCAAGACCATTAGCCCCATGTCCCCCACAATTCTCCTGGTCATCTCCAGGAAGTCTCCTCTTTTTGTTACTTCCCGGAATATGTCTGTTGCCATCGTTATTCTGTTGCACCAACTGGTTTAAGAAACCTGGACTTTGAACAGCCTTTGCTAAAAACGACATCATTTGTTGTTGCCTCTGCTCCATCACCTGAACTTTCTGTCCCACATTCTGCAGTTGGTTTTCAGTAGCTTGTTGTTGTTGCCTTAACCTAACGAGTTCTTGCATGAGAACATTCTTATCCCGCTTAAGTCTTTCTACTTCTTCTTCTATTCCAAACTTTCCCACCTCAACACATGCACCAACAGATGAGCTCTGAACCTGAGTTTGTTGGTGATTCTGCTGCACATGTGAAGGTTTTCTCCTAACAATATTCTTCAGTAGTTGCTTTTGGCCTCTTAAAAATCCTTCATTTGCAAATTCCCATCGATCTGGATCAACTTTTCTGAAACCCTGGACATAAGAATACAGAGAGACTGTAGAGATCAACGAAACTCAAACTAAAGAATTGAACAAAATGCAACATAGAGTAATTGTACAAAAACATAGAAACAGGTAGACCAAACACACAGATCTGAGAATAACAACCTTTCTTGAGTCCAGATTTAATATATAGTCTACTTTTCATCAAAAAAAAATAATATACTACTTAACACATATGTTTAAGAAGTTAACTTCTCCACACTATGTTTGGCCGCAACACCATATCACCATGGTATAAGAAAAGTAATAGTTGTTAGTTTATTTAAAAGGAACCTGGACGGACATAGACATACGAAAGCAAAGGTAATGTTCAGACAACAGATAGACATTCTGTATTGTAATTTAGAGCTACAAGGCAGAAATGAACTGAGGTACCAATCTTCAGATATATGTGAAAGTGAGCCTGCAAAGTTCTGTGGAATCTTTTGGTGAGTAGAAAGATTGACAAGGTTTCAAAAAGAGGATCTAGTCATTAAACCACCATGCTAAGCCATACAGTTTAACCAGAGAGAACATAGTTATAAAGTTCTACTCACCAAAACTACAATTATTGATTCAAGGCAACAAAGCATGTATGTAATTATCTACATTGATGCTTCACTGGTTCAATTTAATTTAACATAAACCCCTTAAATTAGCAACGATTGAACCTTTTTTATGCAAAGAAGAGACTGAACAAAGACTAAAACCCCTTGTAACTTCAAGATTTCACCCACATAAAACTATTAAATCCAACGAAATTGAAAAGAAATCGAATCTTACATAAGTATTTAGCTGCCTGACGAAGCTGGAGAAATTGTTGTGCTTGAAATACTTGGGCAAGAGCACCTTCGAGAACTCTGCCACGTTCCAGACGACAAAGCTGTTATTCGCGCTGCTCCAAGAAACGACCTCATTGGTCGACGGATCATCAACCATGTCGTAAGTTTTGCTCAGGAAAGGCGGTACGGAGTTCACCGGCGGTGGTATAGACGACGAATTCGAATTCGAGTTCACAGACGGTACTGATTCACGAACCGATTCCATAACTCGAAAAAGGAAAATCAAAAAGCTACTCTTACCAAAGAAAACGATCGATTGACTTATTGAGCGATTTTCTTCCGTTCTTCGCGAGCTCAAACACCATACGTAGACTCTCTCAAGTGTTAAAGACTCAATTTTGTTCTTTTCCCTTAAAGCCGAAGAGAAGGAAGGACTTCTCGAGAACACGCATGGGCTTTTCGGTTCGATTCCGTTCGGTCCGGTTAGAGAGGAATTTGATAAAATTCAATCCGAACTGACACGTTCATCATCATGTAAGCCAAACCGATTTTCATTTCGTGTATTTAACTTTGGTTCGGTTTAATTTGGTTTAAGAGTACAGGTTGTACCTGTACGTGGCACGTTATACACCGTTAAATAATAAGATTATCCTTTCAGTGTTCGATTATATTTTATGTAATTATTTACGTTAAAAGCCACGTAGGATGAAGAGAAAACTCCTGGTTCTTATCTCTCTCTCATACTCACTGACACTCGTTGAAACTTGAAAGCGTTGAATTCATTGGAAGAAATTTGAAGTGAAGTGAAGCAACGAAACACAAACAGAACGATGAATCCGGTCGCTGTTCATCGCGTTTCCTTGGAATGCCTTTCGCGCTTCTCTTTGATCCATCGAGAATCAGGCGAGGGATTATTCGTTCGTCAGATTGCGAAATTGCGTGGAAGGAATAGGCTAACTCGGCGGGTGCATGTGGTTACGGCGAGTTTGATCACCAGCGCTGATTCGTTCGAGGTCGGGCGGCTTATTGGAAGCTACGGGTTCATGAATGTAACTAGGTACTCACTGAATTATGTTTTCTCTTTAGCTGGAGCTTCTGTGTTACTTTTGCGCCTTCCTGTACTGGAAATTTTATATAGGATTTGTGTGTATACGTGAGATATATCTAGTGATAAATTGTTCCACTGGTAATTTTATAAATTCGGACATGTTGATCTCAGCCTGTAGTTGCAGCAGGTTTATGCGATGTATAGTTTGATAAATTATATGAAAGGTCTGAATCTCATGAACTTCACTTTCGTTAATTGCATTAAATCTTCTGTGTATAACTTGACCAAATATTTCACTTTTTTCTTTCACTTCTTTTATACCCCTAGTTATTCAGGATTGCAGTCAGGTGCTGACTTTGAATATACATCCGATGATATTGGGCGATTAAAAGCTCAAGACATTGGAGAAGGCGGCGTTAAGATCAGGTACACTTTTGGTATTATGTCGACAATGTATTAGGCAGAGATATATTTGGTCAAGTTAAAGTATTAGCCACTGCAGTTTGTCTGCAGACTGTATGAAGGAAGGATATCTCAGGGTCCATTTCGAGGAACGCCTATTATCTTTAAGGTGATTCTGCATGTTGTCTTAATCTATTTTCTTTTTCTCTGCATACAAAATTGTTGTTTTTCAAAAGGCATTTCCAATGTTTCGTGAAACTACTTACAGGGCGTATTTTCTTCAGCTGTGCGAGTCCACGTTTCAGTATTAGAATCATCAAAACTTTATTTTGGTTACTTAAATGCTTTCCATTCGTTCTTTGTCTCATGCACTTGTCTCTGTGAAGGTCTATCCTGGAAATCGTGCTGGTGGAGTTGAGGCTGACATGATGGCAGCAAATGAGCTTAATGCACACTCTTTTCTCCAGGTAGGATAATTAGTCACGCACAATTGCTAATGAATTCTTAGCAATTACATATCATCAGTAGATAATAGTGCAATCTTCCTGTTACTCTGTTTGTCTGTGCAGAGCAAAAACTTGCCTGATAATCTACTTTTACTTGTTGGTGGCTTTGAGACAAAATTTGGGGAACAGGTCAGGCTTACAGTTTGAGGCACTTAAGTATTTTTTAGTCTAAGCTGCACAAGTATATGGATATATTGGCATACTTCATGGTACATATAGGTTGAATTGATTCATACATACAGTGGCTAGCTTTTCGTAATGGTGGAAAAGATAGTGCAGCTGACTATGCACGAATTGCAAGTGAAAAAACATCCAGAGCTCGTTCCCAAGGAGTATGGAATCCTTACGAAAAAGAGCAGATGATGAAACGAAGAAGAAATTTTGTCATTAAGATCCTACAGGGTGCAATGAAGGGTCTAGCCTTTATGCACGATAATGACAGGTTACACCAAAGCCTCGGGCCGTCTTCAATTGTTCTCAAGTATGTCCCCTTAAGAGCACCTGAGAGTGATAGTTCACACTCCTCTCTCTATCAATATAAATGTATCTTCTATTTGCTAAATTAATCAAATTTTTTTTACGTGTGAAAAACCATCATTAGTACACCAGCTGAACGAGAAGCCATATATTTAATACCGCGGCTACGAGATTTAGCCTTTTCTGTTGACATAAGGTTCCCTCGCTCTCCTCTCTTCTCCCTGATTGATTTTTTTTCGTCAGCTGTTGTAGTTTTCAGATATTCTACGCCTTGGTCTTGCTGTTTATAACTGGAACGAGCATTATTAAGATAGGCTTTTTATCAACTCTTTGATAATGGACTGAGCCTACCTGACAGCCCTTCACGCTTGGGAGGAGGAGACACTTCTAGTGCACTATCAGAACAACTTTGGCGAAGGGCAACTGCTTCTGGTGCCTTCACAGTTTTTGAGAAAAGAGCTTTCGGGATAGCAGATGACATGTAATGCTTTTGCTTCCTATAAGTATCTAATGTGTTCTGTCGCAAATGTGTTAAAATGTTCTTCAATAAATTTTAACACATTTGGGTGGTTTATAGTTATGAAGCTGGCCTTCTTTTTGCGTACTTAGCCTTTGTTCCATTCTGTGAAGCAGGCGTAATGGATTCTCTTTCTCTTCAGGTAAGATTGCCATATTTGGATACTGCTAATTTAAACAAATCTGTTTTGCTCATGTAACACAATATCTCCTTATTGACCCCACAAATACATCATCTCTGATCTTCCCAAACTTTTTTGTTCTAACTGTAATTCTAATCTGCTGAGCTGCAGAGACTACTTGAAAACACTTTCCGGCTGGATATTGAGGCTGTAAGAGAGTAAGCCTCTTGCTATAACTCTCTATTTTTATATATTTCTTGAATGAAGCACTAAAGAGCAGTTATATCAACCAAATTGATTGTTCCTCCAAGTCTTTGTGTCTGAAAACCCCACTAATTTTGTCTGCAGGTACTGCTTAGCTGATGAACGCCTTGAAGAAGCTGTTAAGTTTCTAGATCTTGGAAATAGAGCTGGTTGGGAATTGCTACAGGTAGTTAGTCCCTCCGTTTTTCTCTGCATCTATCTCGGTTCAAAGTAAAAAAGTTTCAAAACTGAACTCCCAATAGTTACGCTTTTAACACTAGCTGGTAATAATGTTTGAAAAAAACGGAAATGGTAATGAATAACAAATATAGAGAAACATGGAGAAATGTGAGAAAGCCTGTAATGTAAGTCAATTTTTTAGAGCCTTAGTTGATGCTAAACCAAATATTAATGTTATTACATTTGGAAAGGTTTGGACCCTTAACCAATAGTCCCTTTAGATCCATATCAGCCATTAAATTTTGTAAATCCACCAACATTTGTTGTTCCACTAGTGTTAGGTGAGGTGACCTCCCAACAGTAACATCATGCTAAACTAGGATATTGTATAGTGCATATGTTTGAGAAACGATCATTACTTTGCAGAAAATTTTTATACCATAACTCTGTGTGGTGTTTTGTAGGCAATGCTGAACGCTGACCACAGGAAGCGGCCAATGGCGAATGCTGTTCTTAGTCATCGATTTTTGAACGGCGTTGTTTAACTGAGACGAGTGGTTAACTATGTATTTAGCCTTATTACACTTCATTGATCCATTTTGCGACATATGTAATTTGGTTGATGTCTCGATGGTAGATTGGTATATAGATAATATGGAAACATAACTAAACAAAAGAATAATGAAGATGAATCAAATTTATAAAACAAACTGCACGTGCTTATATGTCGTATGGCACGTGAGATGATTGCAGGAATTAAAGATGCTTCGCTTCAAGCCTTAAACGATGTGGAGAAAGACGGGATAGCAATCAAGTACTTTTGCTTCCTCTTTCTTTCTTTCTTTCTCCAAAAAGTCGTTGGTTTCTTTATATTTCTTTCGATTCACTTCATTACTCGAAACTTTGCAGATCAACGAACCTATCTTCGGATTCCGAAACCCTAAACAACTCGGATCCGATTCCGATTTCCATAAATGAGGTTGAGACAGATTTGATCTCAGGTTGTTTGAGTCTTGACCGTCTCGATAATGTCGCGTTTGCCGCGTGGATTCGTGGAGGATTCATCAATGGAGGAATCTGCATTTTCTCTTCGTCCAACTATTTGCTTCAGGCCAATAAACACTTCTGATTTAGAACGTTTAGATCAAATCCATCGCGACTTATTCCCAATCAGGTAAATAAAACCTCTGCTTATAATTTTTTTAGATATATCTGGTTTTTGAATTTTACTTTCCCTTTTAGGAAGTTTTATCAAATTATTTCGTTTGTTTAGGTATGAGTCTGAGTTTTTTCAGAACGTTGTCAACGGAGGTGATATCATCTCATGGGCTGCTGTTGATCGGAGTCGCCCCGATGGTCATTCTGAGGAACTTATTGGATTTGTTACTGCCAAAATCGTGCTTGCCAAAGAAAGCGAAGTGAGTTTCTTTTTATCTTTCAAGCCATGACATTTCCAATTAAGGTTAAAGCTTATTTTGTATGGTTTTTGGGTTTTGAAAAGAAGTTGCAAAGTCTTGTAAAGTGTAGATTTTGAATGTTTGAGACAGTTGCACGAGATTTCTCACAAATTTCTTAAAGATCGTCACTTTCTCCGGTTTCAACACCGTTTAAAGTTTTTGATTGAAGCTTTGTTTGTTTCGTAGTATGTTTACCACATGGGTCTTAAGCACTGTCTTCTCTTTTCTATTCGCATTTTTAATTTTGCATTTTCTAGTAATTCTTATCCACCAAGTAATAAGTTATTGTAAATCGTAGATTTTGATTGTTGCCGAACAATTTCATTATGTCCTGTATTTTAAGCGTGAACTTTTAAGCCATGTTCATTAGATGGGTTTCTTACCGAAGTTCTTGATCTCAAACCTAGCTGTTCTTGTAACATTTTGATTATAATATGCAATTGTTTTGTACTCGTTCGCTTAATGTTACAAGTCAAAGTCTTTTTTCTCGTCTATATATTGATTTATTTCTATGTCTCGCACAGATATCAGATATAATAAGATATGACTCGTCGAAGGGAGAAGATACCTTAGTGTACATCCTAACACTTGGAGTTGTAGAAGCATACAGGAAACGAGGAATAGGTATTGAATATGACCCCATGTCGTAAATACAATGATATGGACTTTGTTGATTCAATCTTCTCTTGTTTTGCTTGGTTTTGTTAATATTAATTCTGCATACTTTTCTTCGTTCAGCTAAGTCTCTTATTAACGAAGTCATCAAATACGCTTCTAGTATTCCTGTGTGTAGCGGTGTTTACCTTCATGTGATTGCACACAACAATCCTGCAATCCGATTGTACAAAAGAATGTCTTTCAGATGTATAAGGAGGTTGCATGGATTCTACTTAATCAATGGCCAGCATTTCGATTCTTACTTGTTCGTCTACTTTATCAACGGTTCTCGCTCTCCTTGCTCACCTTTGTATGTACAAAACACAAGTATTTTTTACAGTTTATATTCTTTTTGCTGTGATGTATCTTTGCGATTTCTTCATATATGGGATTCTCGTTGAATCGTAGCTGCATTGCAGAGATCTTGCGGTGTTGGTTCTTAATTATATGAGGAGCGGAATCAAATCAGTTGCATCAAAGCTGACTATGAACCACGAAGAGAAAGGCATGAAATGGCATAAATGCAAAGACAACTCGCGGTGCCTCTTGCCCACTCAGACCAAACGAAACCTTGCACCTGAAAGATCGTCATCCGGGTACGATTATGTTTAGTGTCCGTCTCGGATCTATAGACTTGGTAACATCATTCATTTCCATGTCTCATTAAGCTCTGGCTATGTTCCTATTTTATGTTCTGTGTAGTAATTATGTAATAAAAAATGTATATATTGTGATAGTTAACAGAACTTCTATCTGGAACAGAGGATTTCTGTCCTTTTTATGCCATAAAGTAGTTGAGCGAAGCAAATAACAATGGCGGGAAATAGCCATAGCTTCTTGTTCTCTGGGCTAGCGATCTCGGTAAATGAACAACGGTGGTTGCTGTATTGGAAGACCTTTCTAAGTGATATGAGAAAAACAAACTGTATCGAAAATATAGATTTGACTATAACTCGACTCGAAAAATAAACTATACTGAAATCCATGAAAATTCGAAAACGATAAAACAAATCGGGAGCGTGGCGGATTCCCCGCAAATCTCTCCGCCACTAGCTACACCGCCGTTTACTCCGTTTTCCTCTCCGGTGACCGGCTTTGCTATGCTCCTCCTTCTTCGTAGCTAGGGTTTCGTTGAAGCTCTCCTCTTCGCGGTGGTTGTTCTCTGGGAAGATGACGGCGGCGTGCGGAAGGTATGTTCATCTCGTGGCGGATCTGCTAGGGGACGGCAAGATTTAATCCATTAATTTCGATCAACTCGCCGGTGTCAACAATGGCAGCTTTAGCTTGCCGGTGGTCGAGTTCTTCTCCAGAGGTGGTTTCTCCTCCTCTGCATTCTCAGTTATCTGGTCTGTTGAGAGGGTCGCCGGTGCTTGAGAACAAAGTTGATTTTGGGCTTCGAGGTTTACCTGTCTCTTTGTGTCTCGGGTGATTGTTTTGATGCTCCAGTGCCCGTGCTAGTTGTTGTCACGAGTCTCTCCAACATATCTCTATTTTTTTCTCTAAATTTTATTTGACCCTAAAATAAAAGAATATTATTTTCTCTATTTTTTAGGAGAATAATTTTCTTCTATTATTTTTTTTTTGTTGACAACAGCATAAAATAGGAATAACCAAAACAAAGTGATGGGTCACCAATCATAAAAGAATTCTCTGGTCCGACGGGCCAAAGAATCCGCTTTATGATTGACCGACCACCGAATAACTGACAAGGAGAAGACCAAGAAAGAAGAGCATAACCGCGCAAACATCTCTTGATACAGACTAAAAGCAGGCTAGTCTTCCGGTTGATCAAAGATCCTCACCACCATCTTGCTGTCTGTCGAAACCTCCACTTCTAAGACGTGAAGAACCACCAAGGATTCAATCACCCATAGCACCGCTTCCACCTCCGCATGTGTAGCGGAAAGACACCTTGAAACGCCTTTGGCTCCCATCCGTTCTCCACCCACTTAATCTGAGAAGCAACCTAATCCAGAGTAACAGTCGGTGATCTTCAAGGACGCGTCCACAAATCACTTAAAGCCCATGAACTGCATATTAGCTGTGGTAAGGAAAACTAGATTGGATTTTCTAACATAATTCCAAATCGAGGCGGTACCCCTAATATTGGACTCCCCTAAAAATGCCGTTGACCATTCTGTATAATCCGCAGCGGCAATACTCAACACCACCCGTTGCGGGTCCATAAGTTTACTAGAAAAATAGAAAGCATTTCTCGCTTTCCAGATTTGCCATAAAATCCAAGGAAATACCTGGCATTCAACCTTGTCTGTCATCAGCCGGAACATATAATCCAAATTAAACCAAATAGAGGCACCATGAAATATACTCGGTGCCGAAGGAATGCAAGACGAAGCCCAAACCTGAAGGGTTGGCGGACAGAGAAATAGAGCGTGATTAATAGACTCTTGTTCCTCATCACACCGAGCACACCTAGGGTCACAACTAACTCCTCTCTTAGCAATATTCTTACTAACAACAATACATCCTCACAAAATTTACCAGATGAAATGGTTAATCTTGTTTGGGCAATTCAGATTCCAAATTGTGCTATATAGGACCTCGAAACCTGGGCCCAACTTACAATGGTCCGAATCAACCCTCTGTACAGCTAAACGATATCAGGATTTTACCGAATATCGTCATGTTGACGTATAATGCCAACCCGAGTAATCTTGGTGATCCCGGATTGGAATGGAAATACCAAGAATCAAACCTACATCTTGAGGATCAAAGTACTGGCGAACTAAAATCTCCTTCCATTTACCCCTAGACTTATCAATAAATTGATCAAGTGTCAGATCTGGAAATAAATTCAAACTTGACCATCTCGCCGGTCTGGGAATCGTGTCAGGTATCCACGAATCATACCAAACCTTAATTGTTCTCCCATTTCCAATTCTCCGAATACAACGCCACCCATAAGAGGGCAATACCTTCAGTGTTGCCTTTAATAAACATTTATCCTTATAATATCGACCCTTTAACACTTTTGCTAACAGAGAATCCGGATAATCTAACAGTCACCATAGTTGTTTAGCCAACATTGCCGTGTTAAATTCTTCCAATTTCTGAAACCCCAAACCACCCGTGAGTTTAGGTTTACACATTACCTCCCATTTACGCCAATGTATTCCACTAGACTCATCGACCCAGACCACCATATTGTTGAGATTAAATTCTGGATAATTCCCCGAGGCAGCCGATAACAAGACATTACATATGTTGGTAAAGCTGTCAAAACTGACTTAATCAAAAACTCTTTTCCAGTTTTAGATAGAAATCTAGTCGACCAATTACAAATGCAAGTTTGTAGCTTATCCTGCACAAAGGCAAAAACTTTTGTTTTTGCTCCTCCTGAATTCTATGGGAGACCTAAATACGTACCCATACCTCCCAGAGTGGTGATCCCTAAAACTTCTTGAATTTCCAATTGTATCCCCTCAGGGGCCACATGTCCAAATTGTATAGATTATTTCCCAAAATTTATCTGTTGCCCAGAAATCAACTCATACTCCTTTAAAATCAATAAAATTTGTGTGGTCGCTTCTATAGTTGCCTTACAAAAAAAAACTATCATTTGTAAACAGAAGATGCGAGATAGCTGGGCTTTCCCGAGCTATGGTGACCATGTAATCAATTTATGTTTCTCAGCCACCTGTAATCTACAAATTAACCATTCCGTACATAAAATAAATATGTAAGGTGATAAAGGATCCCCTTGTCGAAGTCCCCTTTTTGGTATAATACAACCCCCATGGACACCATTAATAAGCACTGAATACTCAAGAGTTGTTAGACAATACATTATACACTGCACCCATCGTTCATAAAAACTCATTTGACGGAGCATAGCTCTTACACAATTCCATTATATCCTATCATAAGTCTTACTCATATCAGTTTTGATTGTCATATACTTATCTCGAACTGACCCATTTGTACGCAAAGCGTGAAACATTTCTTGTGCAATCAAATAATTATCAGATATCAATCGTCCAGGAATAAAAGCCGATTGAGTTTCCGAAATCAACTTTGGCCAAAATCTCTTCAATCGTAAACACATAACCTTCGATATTAACTTATATCTAACATTACATAAACTTATTGGTCGAAATTCGGTCATGTTCGTTGGACGCCCTATTTTTGGAATTAGACAAATATTTATCCTATTTAAACTCCTCTCAAAAACTCCTTGTGTTAAAAAGTTATTAACCAATATTAATAAATCTGCCTCTACCGAAAACAAAGCAGTCATACCATCCAGACCTAGTGTTTTCCCCGGATCCATCATTACTAATGTTGTTTTTACTTCTTCCTCTGTTGCTACTCGCATCAGCCATTTATTATCCAAATCAGTTACCCTGGTCTCAATAATATCACAATTTATCCTTTTGTACCCCAGGCTAGTATATAAATCCCGAAAATACCGCGAAGATTCCTCAAATAAATCCTCTTGTTTAGTTACCCAGTCACCTTGGATGTTTAGAAGCCCAACAATTTTGTTCCTTGTTCGACGCTGTTGTGTCTGAGCATGAAAAAACTTGGTGTTCTCATCTCCCTCCAATAACCATTTATTGCGACTTTTTTGTTTCGAGAAAGATTCTTCCTCCACATAGGCCTTCTTAAAATTCATTGTAGCCTCCAAAATTTTCCTCGGATCATCAATTAAGGAATTTTTACAAACTTTCGAAATCTGCTTTAATTCTCCTAATTTCTGACGCCCCGAAGAAACGTATTACTACGCCAATGAGAAATTTCACAACGACAACAAATTATTTTCCTAGAAAAGACCATCTATTGGCAGACGAGAATCCCTGCCAATAAAAAAAATGATCACTATTTTATAATATTTCTTCTACTATTTTAGAAATGAACTTTTTCTTTGCAAAACAGTTCTTATAATTTTATAAATGACATAAATAACTCATATTTAAATATTATAAATGATCACTAAACCTAATTATTAATTAGATTTTCAATATTATAATGATTCTTAAAATTATAAACAGTAACTAAATTTTAAATATTAATTAATATTTAAATATTATAAATAATAATTAAATTTCATAAACTAAACAGCATAAATAGTAAACTAAACTCCAAAAACATTAATATCAGCTAGAAATTTATTTATTAATTATAAAGCAATAAATAGTAATGACTTAATATTCAAATAAATTGCTTCCGGATCCATCAAGATCGGTAAAATATTGTCCAAAAAAAGTAAATGGAGGAGAAACTTGTTGATCTTGTTGTTTTCCATCCCGCTTTTGTAAAATTTGTGTTTGTTGACTCTAAATATATGCACGAATATTTGGATCTTGTATGAAATTCAAGGTACAAAAAAAAATTGTTTTCTTCTTTTATCTCTTTTAAAGCATAATTTTTATTTTGAATTTTCAAATGATGTTGTCTTTGTGCAATTGTCTTCTTTAATTGCTCTAAAAATTGTTTATTTCTTTCTTTTAAAGTGTTGATAACCGCACTTGTTTAATCAACAAGCTTTCTTTACATTTTGGATTTCTTTATCCCAGTTGGTCGTGGAGAGGGAGATCCACCAATAGTCTCGTTGTGTCATCTATGTTTAGAGAAAACGAAGGTCACGATAACTACTTCACACAACGAAGAGATACAATGGGTATACTTGGATTATCGTCTCTTCAAAAAGTAACTGCCGTATTTCAAATGCTTGCATATGGTTTTTCTGTAGATGCCACATACGAGTACATAAAGATAGGTGAATCAACGACAATCGAAAGCATGAAAAGATTTTGTCAAGCCATAGTGAATATATTCTCTGGGCAATACATTTACTCACCAACACATAATGATGTTTTCAGACTTCTTTACATTGGTGAAAAAGAGGCTTTCTGGGAATGCTTGGTTGCTTAGATTGCATGCATTGGAAGTGAAATATTGGTCCTATCGCTTGGGCTGGACAATATGCAGGTCTAAGTGGATCACCTATAATAATCTTTAAAATTGTGGCATATTGTGATCTTTGGATATGGCATGCATATTTCAGAATGTCAGACACTAACAATGATATCAATGTGTTGGAGTCTTCCCATATTTTCTCTAACCTCGCTCAAGGTATCGCTCCACCTGTCCATTATACCATTCAAGGAAAATAATATAATATGAGTTATTATTTGGGTGATGGTATATATCCAAAATAGTCCACCATAGTGCAATGTATTCACGAGCCAGTGAAGAAAAAATATTTTGCTAAAAAACAAGAAGCATGCATGAAAGATGTAGAACATGCATTTAGAGTTCTCCAATCTCGTTTCACTATTGTGAAAGGCCCAATACATTTTTGGGAAAAAAATGTTTTACATGGCATAATGACTACATGCATAATTTTGCATA
The DNA here is from genome assembly GCA_023374145.1 of Lepidium sativum. Classification (NCBI taxonomy): domain Eukaryota; kingdom Viridiplantae; phylum Streptophyta; class Magnoliopsida; order Brassicales; family Brassicaceae; genus Lepidium; species Lepidium sativum. The sequence continues at coordinate 10,973 of JAKUCM010005335.1, read as the reverse complement.
ATATGATCATCGAAAATGAGCGATATCTCGATGCACCAATTGAAGTTGAAAGAGAAATTCCACCTCGAGAGGTCCAAATTGTAGGGGATGATAATATTCGATTCCAAGAGTTTTTAGGTTGGTTTAGAAATATCAAAGATAAAGAAGCTCATTTTTCACTTCCAAAATACATTAATTGATCATATTTGTGGGAAAAATATAATAGTGATGATGTCTAAACCAAAATCCACTGTGTTTTTATTATTTTTATACGTTGTAATGTTATTTTCTTAATAATAAAAGTTTTTTAAAGTTCAAAAATAATATACAGGGTAAATTGTAAAAATAAAATTTATTTATAGAAAATCTTGGAAGAATAAAATAAATGGGATTAATTTTTAATTTATAGAAATAAAAGGTGTTAATGTTAAATTAAAAACATAATATATTTTAGAATATTCTTTTTAGGGTAAAAAAATAGAAGAATACATTGGAGCAAAACACAGTTCTATTTTAGAGTAGAAAATATAGAAATACTTTGGAGATGGTCTTAGCGGTTATTTGAAGATTTTTTTTGCAGCCTCTTTGGTTGTGTTGGCTATTAGCTTGTGCATTAATCTGAATCATAATAGTTAATTGTGTGGAGGAGTACTAAAGCCTGGCTGTGGTTTTGCATTAGTTCTCTTTGATTTGTCTTTTGCTTTGGGCTTAGTTGGGTGCTAACCTCAAGCCGAGCTTTTAAATAGATAGAACCTGCATTTTCATCGCTTTGGTTGTTATAGTTCCATACTTGATAGCTCTTGGACTTTCTCTTACTGCCGCAAATGGAGTCAGTGTCGAGGTGCTTCAGCTCCAGTTTGTTGACGGTTCTTGTTTTTGCTACCGCTGAAAGGCTTCTTATCGTTTGCTATCTTTTAGGTTCAATCATTGACGTCTGTTGCCAACTTGCATTTTCTAAAGACGTTTTAACATTTAAATTTTCTCAATTTTTTTTATCATTTCATCATTTCCAAAATTTAGTTCTGATGGACTGATTGATCTTTGCTTCTATGTTTTTTAACTTTTTTTGGCATAAACCAATCTACAGAAACAACTCTCTGTATTTTCTAATAATTTCATTATATGAAATATTTACATTCTTATAAAAAAGTATATAAACTATTCTAAAGGTCATTAATGCTCATTTATTCAAAGTCTAAGGCTGAACATAATTACTTGTTACTCCATATTCGTGACTTGATTCGTTCCATTTTTAATTCTCTTTTTTCAGTGAACCGTTTCATTCTTAACTTTACTCAACCGCAAAGCAGTAAAAAAGAGTTTTAAACTTTAGTCAACGGCAAATAATTTTAGGAGAAAGCAAAAAAACAAAACCAGTTTTAGGTCGAAATGTTAAAAGTAAAGGCCCAATATAGTATAGTTAAAAAATGATTTACAAAGCCCAACCCATTTGGCCCTTTAGTGACTTGTGTTTGTTCTTCATCGTTCTCTCGTTCTCTTATATTCATTCCCACCTCAGCATCTTATAATATTGGGAGCAAGCTTCTTGGATTTTCCTTTCTTATCAGTCGGGCTTTCGCATCCCTCAGGTCTGTATCTTCGATTTCTGTATGGAGGAATCAATTTTAAAGATTTTTGTATTTCTAATTGCTTCGCTTTTTTTGTCGTAGATACTTCTTCTCTATTACTCGGGATTCATAGTTTTATATTGGGTTTATGCCAAAAAGGAAAAAAATCAGAAACAACAGGTATATTGTGATGTTTAATTAACTTTTTGGAGTCCTTTTGTCTATAAACCCTAATTTTAGGGGACTGTGAAATTGCCTCAGAACCCGGCTCTGGGTTGTTTAATGTGCTTTGAAAGTAGGGAACCTGAATGTTGTCCATTAGTCTGCAAGTGCTTCTTCAAAGTAATTCGTATGTATCTCGTTGTACCTGTTTATGTTCTTGCCAATATAATAGCTGGCTGTAGTCTGCAACCACTTTGACTGTTCTTTCTGATTTTTTCCTTTTTTTTTGATTAGGTTTTGATTGAAGTTTTTGGTACTCATTTAGGCGATTGTAAATGGAGGTGGAGAAGTCTAAATCAAGGCATGACAGTAGGGAAAAGAGGGCTGAAAATGAGGAGTCGCCTGCTAGAGAATATAGAGATGGAAGGAGGAAAGAGAAGGATCATAGGAGTAAGGATAAAGAAAAGATCAGGGATAAGGAGCGTGAACGGGAAAAGGACCACCGCAGAGATAAGGAGAAGGAGAGGGACCGAAAAAGAGATAAAGAAGGAGACACTGAGAAGGAGATCGTTAAAGGTAGAGATAAAGAGAGAGAGAAAGATAAGAGCAGAGATCGAGATAGAGATAGAGACAGGGAGAGAGATCGGGTAAAAGAAAAGGAGAGGGAGAAAGAAAGAGATAAACATAGAGATAGAGAAAAGGATAGGGATAATGAGAAGGAAACATACAAAGACAAGGATAGGTCAAGAGTGAAGGAGAGAGCAAATAAGAAAAGTCATGAAGATGATGATGAGACGGAAAAACCTGTAGAAAGATATGAACAAATTGACGACAGAGGTCCGAATGAAAATGGGGATAATGCAGTTGCTGCTGGTACATCAAGTGGGAAAGACACATCTGTGTTAGAACTTGAGGATCGCATTTTGAGGTAAGTAATTCTTAGTTTGTTTGTAACCATTCAGTCGTTTAAATTCTTATTTCAAGTATTTTTCATATTTTATGGTTGAGAAAATTCTGCCCCTCGAGCATGAATTTTGGGTAGAGTGATATTCTAAGCATCCTCTCTGTCCTGTGTTCTTTTTGTTTGGTATTTATTAGTAAGTACTCTAGCATCTAATACAAATAACAAAATTTTATCAGTTTGCTGATTCTTAATTAGCCTAGCAGTGCTGCTGTTTGGTATTCTGTAATTAATAAATCTGATTTCCTAGGAGTATTCTTTTTTATATGTTTTATTGAAGATTTTTATCCTCGTTTTACAGTTTGTGTATTGCTGATAAGGTCTTAGGCTCTGCTTTTTTGTCGTATGTTATATGCCATCTAGATGTACTGGTTATATACGAATCAAAAATATTTGTGTTTTATTGCTCAGGATGAGAGAGGAAAGAAAGAAGAAAGCTGAAGAAGCTTCTGATGCTCTATCATGGGTTGCAAGGAGCCGTAAGATTGAGGAAAAAAGAAATGCTGAGAAGCAAAGAGCAAAACAGCTCTCGAAAGTTTTTGAGGAACAGGTATTTCCTTCATTCCTTGGACATATTGTATCCCTTTATTTCTCCATAACTTCTTTTATTTGACATTTTAATAATCTTTCCTATGTGATATTTGTTCAGGACAATCTTAATCAAGGTAAAAACGAAGACGGGGAGGATGGCGGTAGGTTTCCACACTTAATTACAAAGTTTTAAAGGAACTAATCATTTGAACTAGGAAAAATTCAAATTTCTTCATGTGATGCATTCTCGTTGATAAGTACCTTTACATATTCTGGTTAACAGGGCATCTCTCTGGTGTTAAAGTTCTACATGGTTTAGAGAAAGTGGTGGAAGGTGGAGCCGTTATCTTGACACTAAAAGACCAAAGTGTCCTTGCGGATGGAGACATTAACAATGGTTAGTATCTTCTTATGCTCACTTTATTTATGTTGTCGATATGGTTTATGTAAGGATCTGTCATAAACAAGATTCGGAACTGTTTTGGCAGAGATTGACATGCTAGAAAATGTGGAAATTGGTGAACAGAAGCGTCGGAACGAAGCTTATGAAGCAGCAAAGAAGAAAAAGGGAATATATGATGATAAGTACGTTAAGGAAATCTCAATGGCATTTGAATGAGCACATATGTGTTGCTTAAGATTGAAAACATGGGAATGAAATTTTTTGTAGGTTCAATGATGACCCCACGGCAGAAAAGAAGATGCTTCCGCAGTACGATGAGCCAGCTACTGATGAGGTAAGTTACTCTGTCTAGCAGTATTTTCAAATACCAGGATTATAGGCACTCCTTTGGATCAATCGATGTTACTGCTCTCTTCTTTAGGGAATCTTTTTGGATGCGAAGGGTCGTTTTACCGGTGAAGCTGAAAAGAGGCTGGAGGAGGTACTTTTCTTACTAAAAATATATGATGATTAATGGATCTTAGTAAGTATACACTTATGGAGTTTTTCTTTCTTCTTAATCTACCTATCAGCTACGTAAGAGACTTCAGGGTCCAATGGCAAATACTTTTGAAGACCTTAACTCATCAGCAAAGGTCTCATCAGATTACTTCTCACACGAGGAAATGCTAAGGTTCAAAAAACCCAAGAAAAAGAAACAATTGCGGAGAAAGGATAAATTGGACCTGAGCGCACTTGAAGCAGAAGCTGTTGCTTTGGGATTGGGAGCTGAGGATCTTGGTTCTCGCAAAGATAGCAAAAGGCAAGCCATGAAAGAAGAGAAAGAAAGGTCCGAGAATGAAAAACGAAGCAATGCCTATCAGGCAGCCCTTACTAAAGCTGATGAGGCATCCAGACTACTCAGAATGGAACAAGTTCAGCCTATCAAAAGAGAAGAAGATGAGAATATGGTGTTGGCCGATGATGCTGAAGATCTTTATAAATCATTGGAGAAAGCTAGGAAGTTAGCTTTCACTAAGAAAGAGGAAGCTGGATCTGGTCCTCAGGCAGTTGCGCAGCTTGTGGCTTCCAGCACCAACCAAACGTCTGGTGATGATAGCACCACTGGCTATGAGACACAAGAAAATACAGTGGTTTTCACAGAGATGGGAGGATTTGTGTGGGGTCTCCAGCGCGATAAAGGTTTATTTTAAACCACCTTCTTCAACACATTTTCATTGTTATATATAGTTTTGCCTCTATTATATTGATCTGCTATAGCGCTTTCTACGTCATTTTGGAACATTTATTGGGTGACATATGCAGACATATTCTCTCACACACATGCTTGTGCGAGTCCAACGCAGGATATCCTCTAGTTGTCTACCTTTTCCCAGTAAACGAGCTGTGTGTTTTTGTTAGATATGGTATCTTGTTGTTGATCTATTGGTGTGGTCTTTCAGATGTACGGAAGCCTGAAAGTGAAGATGTTTTCATGGAAGAAGATGAAATACCCAAATCTCCTGTTGAAGAAAAAGAAGAGCATCCCGATGGTTTGACAGAAGTAAAAGACACTGATATGGATGCAGTAGACGATGCGTCAGATGACAAAGAGATAACTCCTGATGAGACTATACATGAGGTTGCAGTTGGAAAAGGACTATCTGGTGCACTGAAGCTCCTTAAAGACCGAGGAACCCTAAAGGAGAAGGTCGAATGGGGTGGTAGAAATATGGACAAAAAGAAGAGCAAGCTTGTGGGCATTGTGGATGATGAAGGAGGTAAAGTGTCTAAAGAGAGATTTAAGGACATACGGATTGAGAGGACTGACGAATTTGGTAGAACTGTAAGTTTTCTAAAGTTTTGCTTTCAATCTTGATAGGCTCGTCCTTATGTGTATATGTATAGTAATAGATCTTCGACTCTGACGTTGTTAACAGTTAACTCCAAAAGAAGCATTTCGGTTACTCTCTCACAAATTCCACGGAAAGGGGCCTGGAAAAATGAAGGAAGAGAAACGGATGAAACAGTACCAGGAAGAGCTCAAGTTAAAGCAAATGAAAAACTCAGACACACCATCGCAATCTGTTCAAAGAATGAGAGAAGCTCAAGCTCAATTGAAAACTCCTTACCTTGTCTTAAGTGGCCATGTCAAACCAGGGTATAGATTTGTTTCATTACACAATTTTAGTGTTTTTTTTTCCGATTTTTAGGCTTCACATAGATGTTTGTTGCATTTTTCAGACAAACTAGTGATCCTCAGAGCGGGTTTGCGACTGTTGAGAAGGATGTTCCAGGAAGCTTAACACCAATGCTTGGTGACAAAAAGGTTACAGTATCAGTATATATATAGATAGATTTCGTTAAACAAGTTACTATTAAGATACTTAATCCAGGATTAGTACTGATCTTTCCATTGACACGTTTCAGGTGGAGCATTTCTTGGGAATAAAGCGGAAAATGGAGCCTGGAAACTCGAATACACCACCAAAGAGACCAAAGCATTAACACTTTTGATTGCCTCTTTGCTTCACATTGATTACATCTCTTCTCTTTTGTTACAATCATTTCTAGAAGAAGACTTGTAGACTAATGAAGAAATGTGACTATATTTTGAGGAAGCAAGTCAAAAGTCGGCGTTGGTTTGGTTTCGGTTTTGTAATCAAATTGATCTTTTATAGGAAATAGTTCAAAAGATATTTGAGTTAGGTTCCGAAAAACTGATTAAATTGTTAATGCACACGTTTCTCCTTCTGAGTTCCTCGGTCCCGATCAAATATTGAAATATGCTAGCTTGAGTGTTAAAAGTTGAATTGAAATTGTTTTTAAAAAGTCAGTTTTCTTTAACAAAAAAATATAACTACTGGCCAAATAGTGAATTCGAGTGTCACTATGAAGAACTTAGGCCATAGATTGAATTTTGTTGATCAAATTGTTATTTCTTGACAAATAAAAAATAAACTAGTGCTGAGATTTTATTGCATGAAGCATATAACAAATAAATAAAATATAACCTTTTTGGCAAATCATATCTAACATTTGATGAACAATTGAATCCATAAAACTTATCTATAACTCAAATTGAACACAGAAAATACCACATCAATAGATATTTAACTATTTGATCAAAAGTGGAAAAAAAGTCAGTCACTTCTTCTCGTTAATAATTTTGCTAATTTGTTTTCTTTTATTCTATCTTTGATTTCATATCACAAATGTTGACTAGTCGTTGGTTAGTTTCGGCCGCAAGATTAAAAATAGTGGCAATATGTTGTGTCGTGCGAGACATATAGCGTAAGATATGTGACTACTGTTTATAACTAAATATATTTATTCAAGTAATCTTTTGTCTCTTACTAAAGTCAAAATCATAACAAAATTGTGTCACTATATCGTAAGTATATATTGTAGTTCACTTCTTCTTACCCATCGCCAACTAAATCTTTAATCTTCTAATTATATTTGGTAACACAAACAAAAATTAAATTTATTTCTCATCCAAAAGTAATCTTATTTATTTGTTCATTCGGCTTCGAAGTTTCAACATTTTCTTTTGTTTTTGCATGTTGACTAATTATTAGTAGATATCACAAGTTTTGATTGGTTTTTCTCATATATTTTCGTTTGCGCTTACGTGTAGGTTTACTTTTGAGTTAAAAATCTAAATTAATGGACCAAAAGAATTTGTTTCGTTCTATATGTGGATCTTTTCTATTTATAAATGATATTTAAGAAATCAATTTTCCCAAATTTACAAAGTATAAATCAATATTTATGTTTGGATAAATATTTATTTCTATCAGAATTTTATAATTATTATATATTTTCAAGTAATAGAATTTAAAATTTGAGGGTTTGAATCATACATGGGAATTTATGGTAGATATATCTTATAACAGTAAGTAATTACAAACACGAATATTTGTAAAGTAAGATAATTCATTTGTATAAGCTCAATGTTTTCACACATGGTCCTTAGTCCTAACCAGTAACAAACTGTAAGGATTAAGTGAACAATAAATATTCCTTTAACTCTATCGACAACAAACCAACTACTATAAAATTATTCTCTTTAATAATTGTTTTTCTCAGTCTTGTCTATTCAGGAAATGGCCATGGTTCAGTTTGCCTGCAAAACGGAGAAAACATTAGATTAGCTATGATCACTGAATGCATACATATGATAATAACGAAATTTAAGACTTATTAGGGCTCTTACTCTATGATCTCTTTCCAATAAGAGTCGCTTGCTTCATCATCAATAGTGTCACACCATGGCTGATGATGATGATGATCTTGTGTGAACGTCGAGTTTGATGATGAATGGTTTGAAGTATCATTATGATGATAATTTACATCCTCTTTGTTCTTCATCATCATCATTTCAGATTGTTTAGATTCTTCAGGAGAAGCCGAAATTAATAGAGGAAGGGAATTATGGTCATCTTGAACATCAATTTGTATCGGTGAAGAAAACGAATCCAAATGATAATCAGTGCTTTGGTTTTTTACCATCAATAGCTCATCATGATTAGTGTTCTCAAGAATCTGAGAGAAAGTTTGTTGAGACTGACCAAAAAGAGTTTGGTTCTCAGAGTAAAAAGATTGGCCAAAGAGATTGTTATAATTAGTCTGCATGGTTGATGAAGAGGAAGAAGGGTTGGTGTTACTGGTAAGGAGATGAATCATATTGTGAAGTAATTGAGCTTTAGCAAAGGAAGTTGCATCCAAGTGCACATTTTGATTGAAATTGAAGAGACTGTTGAAATTTGCTGCTGTGAGAAGCTGAGGAAGAGCAGCTAAAACGTTAAGATAGTCGGTTCGTGGCCTATGAGTGACAGGATCAATTCCCATTTGAAGAAGTTTCTTCCTCAAATGTGTGTTCCAATAGTTCTTTATTTCATTGTCTGTTCTTCCAGGAAGATTACCGGCTATTGATGACCACCTTCCAAAACACATAACATATCAAATTAATCCAATTGATATTTATGATAATGGACTAATATATATCTAATATTGATTTACTTAAGTCATAACAAGATAATTAGTTTTCAAGATTCAAAAACGGCTATAAACGTATTCACCTAGAGAAAATCTAGTGTAGTAGATACTCCAATATATTATTTCATCCATAAACCATATACTGTACTATCTATTATATTATATGTATAATCCACATATCAAGATTTGAGATTTAAGGATTTAGGTTATAAATATATCTGGATTTTGTTGATCCATAAAAAATATTGTTATTGTAACTAGATATATATATATATATATATATATATATATATATATATATATATATATCATTCTAGATCGTTTCACGTAAAAGAATCATATATATTCCTTAGAAATATATAACTATAGATTTGACTTGGAGAGCTAATTAATTAAGAAATGGGTTTAAACCAAACTAATTAAGCTAGCAATAAATATATATTAAGTGTAAAGTAAAGAATTACTTGTTTCCAAGAAGAGAATGGAGGTTGATAATAGTTTGTTCTTCATCTTCAGTGAAATTGCCTCTCTTAATATCAGGTCTCAAGTAATTAGTCCATCTCAATCTACAACTCTTTCCACATCTTTTTAAACCAGCTTGCTTGGGAAGAGCTCTCCAGCTTCCATGTCCATGTTTTTGAATGTGATCTATCAATTTCTTATCCTCTTCTTGTGTCCATGGTCCTTTCTTTAGCCCATTCTCATCGCAACATGGTGATCTCCCCATTTTTACTACAATACAAGAGTTTTAGTTTTAAGTAATAGACATATATAAATGCATCTAAATAAGAATAAAGCAAACACACTTTTGATCCATTATTGAACTTATTAGCATGTACATGATCACAGAAACATACGTATTGTTGAAGATCACTTGAACTCTTAAGGAAGAAAGATTTTTTGATAAAGGATCAAAATGATAAATTGTGATCTTAGTTTATAATGTGGCTACGTGTGTTTGCTTTAAATAGGGTTGATATTGTGTTTCGTGTGTCTTGTATCATGTCCGACAGAGAGAAGATCTTAGTTTAGCTTTTGACTTTGATGACATGAGAACTGTCGAAAATGCCCTTGTCGAAGCTTATCATATTGTTTGTAAGAAGAAATAGAAAGGAAGATGATCAAGTTTGTGAAGCAATGTATAGGTACACAAAAGTTGCTCCAACTAATCCATATGTTGACAAAAAGGCAAGCCCTTTAAATTATTTTATATACAAAAGCAATATTAATTCATTAGGTATTTATGCACTTATAAATAATCAAAGCAATAACAAACATATATGGGTTTGAAATAGAACTCACGAGATCTCAATATACTTATGGCTGTCACTTGTTTTAATAAATTCCTTATCGTTCTATAGATTATAAGTCAAGTACAATTCTTTTAAAATAGAGTTTATATTCTGATTGTATACTTTGTATCAGTCTTGATATATAATTTTTGAAATAATTGTCTTATTTTAATAAGAAATCATTAAATGGACAACATCTGATTTTTAACATAAGTTTTCCAATTGCAGCAGGATAAAATTCAAAATAATTATTTTTTTTTTGTCAACATTCAAAATAATTGTTTAAAATTGTTGTTTTAATATTCGCGTGAAGTTTATTATGTTTATAATAAATCTCCAAAAACATTGGCATCAAGGTTTTGTTATAGGGATATAAAGATCGATAAAAAGTTATATTGATGCAATAAAATTCATGATTTAAATTATACATATATATGTAAGAAAGAGATGTAAAGTGGTATTAAGTTTTATGTATATGATTATAACTTATGAGACAACATGGAGAAATATAAATGATTCCCTCCATTTGATATACAATTTAAATGATTCTTTATCTCAAGTGCTTGTCATTTCATTATCAGAATATACATGGAACCAATTTGTACCCACATATAAGTTAGGTTTTCCACATGGAGATGTTAAACGTATATTGTGAGACATTAAATGATTAAATTGTGTATATTTATATTGGAAAACTTTGTGTTTACAATAGTATGCATTACTGGTCATTGGTCAACAAATGATCCATACCATGCCACATCTCAACTATAATACGTATAAACAAAATACATATCATCATTAGTCAAGTTTATCATCATTGAATATATCATGTTCTGATAAATAAAACAGTTGGCAAAGAAAAAGAAAAATAATAATAATTACTCTTGGATGAGAAAAGAAATGAAATGAAAAGGTAGTTGATTATTGGTGTAAACTTAGTTCTAACTCGCAAGTTTATATTCGCTGTATGACCCACTAACCCTAATTACTACTCTTCTAACGACTAAACTCATTTTCCTTATTTTTATAAAAATACTAATTTAACAGCCATCTCTTTTTTAGATGCTTCTACGTTGACGTTGTTCTCTCTCTCTCTC
>JAKUCM010005334.1:0-37913 GCA_023374145.1 Lepidium sativum | reverse complement strand
GACATGTGCTCCTCTGCTTTCCTTTCGAGCTTCTGCTGAATGCATTGTTATGGATGCATTTATTAAAAGGTTTCTCCAGTTCCAATGTCTCTATCAAATCAGAGTTTCCTGCAATTTGTTCATAGTTTCCAGGATTAACTATACTTTACTAGATTTCTGATAAGTGTAATAATCTAAATCCCACATGTGAAGTAAGAACTCTGTTGTTTTACCATATTAAACTTCTGTCCTTCACCTGGACTTCCCCAAAACTTTCCCCACGCCTTGTCGATCAATTGACAACCTGTGATATGGGTTGCACAGCCAAAAAAACTGGTAAAGAAAATGGCTTGCAGTTGCAGGTTTTGAATGCAGAACAAATGCGCATAATTTGTTACCTTCTTCCAAAGTTTCTTGTGTGCGGAACACAGCTGCATTGTTCTGCATAATTCTCTGCATGTTCAATCTGATACTTGAAGTAGGAAGAGACCCGTTTGAGTTTCTCAACTTGTCCAGCCATGCAATTGTCTTTTTCACCCGCATCCTTCTCAAGAGGTCTCTGTTTCTCCCCTGCACCAAACGAATAAAGGAAAAACAAACTTCAGAAAAGACTTATCTTTTCATAATAGTAGCACAATCTCGAGATCCTAAAAAGAGACTAACCTGGTTTGCTTATCTCTGCAACCCTGTTTGCACAAGCACGGCCAAATACAACAATGTCAAGCAATGAATTTGCACCAAGCCTATTGGCACCATGAACAGATGCACAAGCTGCCTCCCCAGCAGCCATTAGCCCAGGAATCACTGCATCTGGATCATCCCCTTTGATGGTAACTACCTACAGGATAAAAAGTATAGCTTTGACTACTAGGGTCTCTAATGCATCTCATGCTTCACTCCACACAATTTCTCCAAAGTTTAAAAAAAAACTTTTCCTATTCTTACCTCGCCGTGGTAGTTTGTAGGGATACCACCCCATGTTATAATGAACCGTGGGTAAGACAGGAATTGGCTCTTTAGTAACATCAACACCAGCAAAGATGGCAAGCGGTCTCAGAGATTCCAGGAAGCCTTTCCTTGAGAACTTCTGGTGGAAGATGATTCAAATGGAGATAGATATGATCCTTATGCGGTCCTAGAAGATAGCAGCAAAAGTTGTTCGTGGTGAGAATAAAAATAGACAGATCATAAATACAAGCATGGATACACTTCGAAAACATGTAGTGAATATTTTGCTCTCAGATAAAAACTAGTTATAAGTGGAGCATACCTACACCACGACCTTCCCTGATTTCCATAGTCATGGATCTGGAGACAACATCCCTTGATGCAAGATCCTTGGCTGTAGGAGCATATCGTTCCATAAAACGTTCACCTTCACTGTTTCTCAAGATACCACCTTCCCCCTCGAGATCCTGCACTTGTATGATACACAAATCCCCAAAGATGTAATTGTGACAAAAACACATTACACCTTAAAATGTAAAGCAAATTTGAGTATGTGAGGACAAGATGCTAACCTTCAGTGATGAGACATCCGGCCCCATATATTCCAGTTGGATGGAATTGAACAAACTCCAAGGTCCTACATACAATTAATTAGACAATAAGATTATTAGCATACAATGCCCCTAAAAGTACATCATATTCTTAAGAAGAAAAAAAACAGGTGGGAAACCTGGAGTGGAAGACCAGCCCGGGCAACCATTGCATTTCCATCTCCTGTGCATGTATGTGCTGAGGTTGCAGAGAAGTATGCTCTGCCGTATCCCTACAAAATCATCAGCCATCAAGTGAGTAATTTTCATAGTTGGAAAAACAATAATCTTATAAAAACTACTAGCTCACCCCAGTAGCCAAAATTGTTTGTGCAGAGCGGAAACGATGCAATGTTCCATCTTCCATGTTTTAGTGCGATTACACCCTGGCAACTACCTGCATATAAGATAGCAATGTTTGCACTAATATCAAAGTCGCTTTTCCTTTAGTCCAAAACCGATCAAAGCTATCAAACCACCTCATAAAATCAATACTACTTGTAATGTCTAGTAACATCCCCCCCTACACTAAATAGGCAAAACACCAACAGATGTGACAGTAAAAGGCGAAAAACTGTCATGGAATTACCATCACTAGCCATGATCAAATCCAAGGCAAAGTATTCAACAAAGAAACTGTGTGTTATGCTTCATAGCTTGTCCATAGAGAGTATGCAACAGAGCATGCCCAGTACGATCCGCAGCACAAGCACAGCGATAGGCCTGACCACCTGATGGTAAAATTAATAAAAACGTCAATATGAGAAACCTACTAAAACAAAGAGCATAAAAGCTAGCAAGACATCTAACCTTTCCCAAAGTCAAGACTCTGACCACCAAATGCACGCTGGTAAATTTTCCCCTCTTCAGTACGAGAAAACGGCAACCCGTAATTCTCAAGTTCAATCACTGCTTTTGGTGCCTCTCTACACATATATTGGATAGCATCTTGATCACCTACAGAAAGAAAAAACAAGAAAGAAACTCACCAATTGGATGCACAATTGAATAACAGAACACTGACAGTGAGCAGAATCAATTCACTTAAAGAAAAATAAGAGACCAAAGACAAAGATTACCTAGCCAGTCACTTCCTTTGACAGTGTCGTACATGTGCCATCTCCAGTCATCTTCGGACATATTTCCCAGGGCAGCATTAATACCACCCTTCACAGTTTGATCCACATCACAAACTCAGTCTCAGAGAAACCAAACTCCATTGGAATCAATTATCAACTGAGAGGTTGGTAATAAAAAATACCTGAGCAGCGACAGTGTGTGACCTTGTAGGGAAAAGCTTGGTAATGCAAGCGGTGTTAAAGCCATGCTCCGATAATCCAATCGCAGCCCTAAGTCCAGCACCACCAGCTCCCACCACGACTGCATCGTAGGTGTGATCCACTATAGTGTAAGAGGATCTCCCATCCGTCTGGTACATGAACAACACGGAACACAATAAAAACAGCACAAAGCAATTGTAAAATTCTAAACACAAATCGATCGCAATCTATAGAAACTAAACTCAACAGAAGGAACATATTCCCCGATAATCAGCATTTGCTCCACCAGAAACGCATTTGAATGGCGGACAAAACCATAAATCACGGATAAATCAGAGATGGGCGTATTACAAACGATCGAAATGGTAAAACCGACAAAGGAAGAAGAAAGAAGAGATAACATACCGAACCGGTAGAGAAGAACCTGGAAAAGCGAGATCCAGAGACACCATCAAAGAGTGAAGAGGTCTTCGAAGAAGGAGCTCGAAACGTACGAGAGACGCAGCGCCACATCTTCTTGGTTGAATTCCAGAAGTGAATCAGCAGTACGCAAATCCGTAGAAGAAATTACGAGAAAAGTTTCTTCTTCCTCAAACTCTGCGTAGAAGAGGTTTCCTTAAAGAGGAGAATGCGAACGGAGTGTGAGATAGCCACCGAGGCGCTTAAAAAAAGAAAAATGGCAAATGATGACTGAGACCTACATTTCCCTTAATACCCCTAATTCTCACATACTAATTACGGCTAAACCGGGTTTGTTTTCAGAACTAATTTAAAAATCAAGCTTTACTGGCTAAACCGGGTTTGTTTTCTGAACTAATCCTAAAATTAAGCTCTACCAATTGTCAATTATACTTACTTATCCATATGTTTGGTCGCGCATTTTATCTTGTCGGCGTCTCGTGCCCAAAAGTCTAGAATATTTATTACAAAAGTCTTTAATTAACTCTAACAACAAATCCGATGTCGTCCAGCGGTTAGGATATCTGGCTTTCACCCAGGAGACCCGGGTTCGATTCCCGGCATCGGAGCTTTTTTGTGTTTTTGTAAACTCTCGACCAATTGAGATAAATCCAAAACCAAAGGCATCACAATGAGCAAGACAAACTCAATGCCAAATTTGGATCACAAAGAGTTAACATTAGCATAATATAATACCCGCAATTGATAAAGACGAGGGCCAATTGTCTACATAACATTGAGAGCTTATCACTTTTAACTCCACCGATTTCAGTTTTAAGTGAATTCTTAACTTACAAAAACTTCCGAGCGCCTCTACTGATTAATTCCTTCTAGCCAAAAGTAACCAGTAATGTTCCGGAAAAAAAACCACAGTGAAGTGGTTTCAATGCGTGGCTCAATGGTCCTAACTGTTCAGAGAAGACAGCATCCCTCCAGCTGAACTAGGCAAAACCACTTCCCAACCAGGACCCTTCACTGGAAAAGCTTCATCAGCTTGTTTCTCATCCGGTGAAGTAATCATCAAGTCACTTCGGTCAAGCAACCGGTCAAGATCCTCATCACTGATATCAGTTTGTATAAATTTATCTTCAGCAGTTTCATCGTCCTTGAGCAATGCCAGTATGTCCTCTTCCTGTGTGTGTTTGGTTTAAGCTTTTAATAAAAGATTATGCTTTTAACAAATTTAAGTAAAAATAGAATTAATTGCAAGAGAAACTAAACCTCTAGTGGTGCTGAAGACTTAGCACGTTCTTGATGAAACTGCCCTTTGCCGATAACCACATGTTCCAGCTTAAGCTTACTGTATGCTCGTTTCAGAATCCGTGTCTGTGCATACCAATCTCATGAGGCGCAATCGCATTGGCTTGGAATTAAGATAGACTGATATGAACAACAAAGAATTTTACCTCTATTGACTGAGCAGTTGCAAGCCTGTAAACATGAACAGGTTTCGTCTGACCAATTCTGTGGCATCTGTCCATGGCTTGCAAGTCCATTTGGGGGTTCTTGAGATCAGACAAAACAAAGTTAGAGATTACCAGGAATGAATTTAATTCATAGAAAATTAATTGATTTCATTACCCAGTCACTGTCGTAAAGGATACATGTATCAGCAGCAGTAAGATTGATTCCAAGTCCTCCAGCTCTAGTACTAAGGAGAAATATCCTACAGCTGCTTTGTTCATCACTGAAATCTTTTATCTGTTTCAAGAGAGCGATAGAGGCCAAACAGTTTAAAATATATGGTCAAAATATTCCAATAACGCAAAAGCCACATAAGCAAAATAAAAACCTGTCTTCTCCTTTCATCCAACTTCACATTGCCATCTATTCTGCAAACCTCAAACCCCTTCTCACTGAAGTAGTAATCCATAATGTCCAAGATTTTCGTCCATTGCGAGAAGATTAGGACCTGGTTATCAGGAAATGGATGAGATTAGTTCTCAAGGGAAATGAGCTACGAGCCATGGGTTTGTGGAACTTACTTTGTGATTTTTCACAAACAACCGAACAAGCAATCGCTCCAACAAGCGGAATTTACCACACTGGCCAACAATATCTTCAACAGGAGGGTAGAGATCTGAAAAGAAAAGAAGCAATTAGACAGATTCTAGATGCGAGATTTTCTCACGTCTCCAAAAGGGAATTCTAACATACATGAACCATTTATTTGCCCCTCCAGAAGGTCAGGATGATTGCAATTCTTCCGAAGTTGAACAAACAAATTGTTAAGCTTTCCCTTCCAGCCTTGACCTGAAGTATAAGGGATAAACAAAACATTGCATAAGATTACATAATCAAACAAAAACATAAAACAAAGAGATCAAGTACCTCCGGTAGAATTCTCTCCAAGATGTGCTTCCAGTGTGTGGTTAACTAGATGTTCCTGGAACTTTTTCTGATGGTCAGCCATTGTAGCATACATGATAATCTCTTTTTTCCGTGGAAGTAAGAGCTCAACATCACATTTCATTCTTCGGAGGATGAATGGTCGTAATATACTATGAAGTTTCGCAACAACCTAAACAAAAATTAACTACTCCGATGAGATGTATATACAATTAAAGACATCTAGTTAAATTAACCATAATTGTTCGTACATGAGCTCTTCTTTTCTCTTCACCTTCTTCCTTAGTTGCTTCATGTTTGTTCTTTCCAGAAAAATCAAACCTGTAAACGACTCATTCTATCAGTTAGAAAAACATATACAGACACATTTTTTAAGATAATAATACAAAGACCACGTTTGTACCATGATTCGAATTCATCATGTGAAGCAAAGATGTCGGGCAGAATAAAATTCAGCAGTGACCAAAGCTCAGACAAGTTATTTTGCAATGGTGTTCCTGTCAGAAGGAGTTTGTTCTCCATCTTTAAGTATTTTAGTTCCGTCAGCAATTTACACTTGTGGTTTTTCAACCTGTGGCCCTACAAAGATACAAGAACAAAATTTTAAGTTAGAAGAAACCTCTTGGTAATATAAGCTCAAAAGCCTAGTACATTAGTTAATCTGGAGATTACCTCATCAATCACAACATATTTCCATGGATAGTGCCGCAGAGTTCTTCTAGCATCATTCATAGCAACCTCATATGAAGTCACAATTATGGGGAACTTTGGACCAACAGTTTTGGGCATGTGCTTCCTCCTGAGTTCGTCCCTTTGGTTCTTATCTCCATGGTAAATGATTGCATTGATGGAAGGCGTGAACCTATACAAGAAGGAATAGAAAATGTTAAGCAAGACCCCAAAGATTTGCATCTTAATAAAACACAAATGGTCAAGAGAGTACCTAGCGATCTCATTGATCCAATTTGAAAGAGTAGACAATGGAGCAATAACTAGATATGGACCATCCAAACCATTTCCTTTCAGATGTGACAGGAAACCAATAGTTTGAATAGTCTTTCCAAGTCCCATTTGATCAGCTAAGATACCATTCAAACCATTTTGCCATAATGATATTAGCCATTTGACACCTTTAAGCTGATAAGACTTCAATTGTCCACCAGTCAGAAGTGGAACTAGTTCACGCTGCTCTTCCATGACTCTTTCTTCCTCTGTCAGATCTGAGTTGGGGGTTTGACCATCTTCTTTAGATCTTGAAATCATTGCGGCAACAGCTCTCTTGGCCTTAGTCTGAGAGAATATAAAAGAGACCCAATAGCTTCCAAGTAAGTTATAAATCCAAACAAACAGGGTCATAAAATTAATCTAAGATCATGCATGGTTGAGGAAATTTAGAAATGGAACCAACATTGTTGTACTGAGAAGCAGCCTTTCTTTTGCGTCCACGACCAGGCTTCTCAGCCTCGATTTGGATGTCACCTTCTATCCCATTCTAGCATAACAAATTCACCCACAAGCGGTCAACTAATAATACTGAGTCACATTTCAGAGGTGAGAAACCAGGAAAGAGTAGGCCAAAAGAAGATTACTTTAGTGATATCTTCCATTTTCTCAAGGAGGAACTCAGAGTAGAGTTGTGTTTGCGTCAAGAGCTCATCCAGTCTAGTAAACTGAGTTTCATCCAAATCAGGATCTTCCCCGGACCCAGCAGAGTTTGCTTTCTCTTCGTCTTCCCGAATTTTGAGCAACTCCTTTTCCTCCTCAGCCATGGCTTCAGAAATAAGAACTGAATCTCCATTTTTGGCAAGAAGTATCTCTTTCTCTACAACAGTACCACTTTTTTCCTCACACTTTTCCTTCAGTAAGAAAAATGGCCATATCAAGTAGTGAAAATAATACACATTTACAGAAAATCCAGATTAAAAAGAGAAAAAAGGAACACCCAAAGTATCACATTCCTAAAAGAAGAAAAGGGAAAAGGAGCAAACAAACTTTTATCATTGTAAGCTTCCACAAATCCTAAACAACCAATGAAGGTACAAAATGAAATGGAAATGAGGGGAAAGAGTAAACCAAACCTCATCACTGAGAACAGAAGTTGGTGAATCACCCGAGACATCTTTCTCCGTTTTTTCGTCGCTGACCATTTCCGAAGCCCTAAGAATCCAATAATTAAAAATGATGAATATAACAAAGAGAACAATGATCTAAGGATACAACCAAAACACAACAAGCGAAATAACGCAGAGAAGGAAAAAAATCCCAAAAACAGCAAGCGATTTCGAGGAAGTTAAGGACCCACAAGATAGCAGAAAACAAATCCAAAACGAAACGAAAAGGAAAAGCGATACTTACGGAGTGCGTCTTGTAGAGCGAAGACTAACCATCGAAGAAGAAAGCTCCGATTAGAAAAAACCCAAACGGCGGGAGAACACACAGAGCCCAACAGTGTCTCCGTCGCTTGAAGAGCAAATTCAAAACCGAGGGTACAATGAAAAGACACTTTCCCTTATTTTCTAATTTTTAATAAACTGGGACTAGCGCCTAAGGGCGGGAAGGTTGAAATGACGCTTTTACCCCTTACACTTTTGGCGCAATTAATATCATCTTCTACATTCATTTTAGAAAAACATGTAATTGTAAGAGCAGAAAAATGGTAAAACACACTATGGTTTCTTTGTTCCTTAGGAGAAAAATCAAAATAAAATGTCAAGAGGATAACAAAACAGGTAAGCAGGAGATTCACACAATTTCATAACACACAGTTATCACTACGGAACAAAACAAATTCAGCTGATGAGCAGATTAGTCAATAGTCGCGCGACTTGGATCGCTCTGACCGCTTGTACTCGCGATCATCATAACGGTATTCATCTTCCTCCACTCGGTCATAACGGTCACCGTACTGATTATAACGGTCAATGTCACCCCCTTCTTCCTCATCACGCTCGTACTGCTCGTAATGGCTTGAACGTCTACGTCCTTCATAGTAGCCATGACCTTCCTCTGACTCTCCTCGTCTCTGCTTTGACCCACCTCGCTCATACTCCGCCTCTCTCTCACGGGATTTACGGCCTTCCTCTTCATACTCACCACTTTCGTAGTCCCGGTCCCTTTTCCGACTCCGTTCTCGCTCAGGATCACGATTACGGTCCCGACGGTCTCTATCTCCTCGCTCACGCCTGCTCTCTCTTTCCCTGTCTCTGCCTCGATCCCTGTCTCTGTGGTGCTTCTCCTCTCTATGACTCTCTCGCGGTTTATCCCGGGAACGCTCACGAGATCGCTCATGAGACTTCTCGCGATCCCTTTCCTTTCCCCTGTCTCGAGATTTCTCCCTGCCGTCCACAACATTATCAACAAAAACCAAGTGACAACAAAAGAAAAGAATGCGTAAAAAGATAGAATTCTTACCGATCTTCACGGGCTCTTGGTTCCTCGGAGAGCGACATTCTTCCTTGCTGTGCTTGTTGTTGGTCCTCCTCACCAGCAATCTTCTCACCGGGAACTCTGCTTGTACCAAGTCCACCACCAAGTCTGCGGGGACGCCAATTTGGGACTGTTCTACCTCTCTCAACATCAACCAACACTCTTCTACCATCAATCTTTCTTCCATCACCTTGTTTATATGCAGCTATAAAAGAAGAAAGGCTGTATGTTAGCTAGAAATTTAAAATCTTGCAACAGAGAAAAAAGTTATAAAGAGGTTTCCACACCTTTCATATCACGGGTATGCAGATACTCGATGAAGGCATAGCCTTTAGGTTTATTGGTTTGCTGATCAGTCACCACATGAACCTGAGCAATTGAAGAAGAAAAATATTAAGAAATAACAAACTCGGCGAGAGCTTGAACCAGCTTTCAGATGCGGTTTGTTACATGTCAAACAAGCACAGGCAACCTTTTTTCTTAACAGGCTTCCACATCAAGAATTGGCAGAAAAATGGATTCCATGGCAGCAAGTTTTACCATTTCTGACTTTCACGACCCCTTACCAGGGCTTTAAAACTTTTATTGAAACTACATATATGTATATATTATATACGATGTTTATATATACCAGATCACCTTCATGGTAGCAGATAATACTTTTGCAAGCCTTTAAAACCAGAAGATAGAATTTTAGTAGATTTGTTTAAAATACCAAACGGAGAGAAGGGTTGATATACTCCCTAGTTTTAATACTTTACGCAAGTATTTAAAGATCTTATGCTCAGTACCCAAACCCCAGAATTTCTGCTTCCCAGGTAGGATGAAGCATATTCATAGGAGAAAATGGTTATAGGAAAATTGGGTCAAGAAAGTTTTTAGTAGCTTACCAGGACGGGTATCATAAAAGTAAAATATACCTCATAGACTATGAAACCTGTGAGTATACACCCTCAATATCGTAGTATTGGTATATATATCTTCTGAAGAGCCAAGGACAACAAGTAATGTTACCTGATCTATACCTGTTTCTATAGTTTCTGACTTGCCCCGAAATATTTCAACCAATCACCAGGGAGAAGAGGTTTGTGACATTACAAAATATTGACCAGAATACGGTTTACTAGATACTTTACTTTTGCAAGTCATGAGAAATGGGCATAGTAAAAAAAAAAAGGCAGCAATTCAAGGCAAAAAATGGCATTTCAGAAACAGCTAAGACTGGTCTCAAAGGAAATAATTGTGTGTAAAAATTCAGAACCTTGCAGACTTCTGTTCGTAAAATCAAACAAAATGCAAAGAGAAAATAAGAGAGACCAGCCGTCTCATAATTTCTTACCGAACCTGTTAGGTAATGCTTAGAAATACAAACCTGCTTAATTGGTCCATAAGCCTCAAACTCCCTTTTAATCTTACTCTCAGAGGTCTCGTAGTTCTTCAAAATTACAAGAAGTGCCTAGAGTCAATACCACAAAGCATACATATTTAGGGAAGTCATTCCTAAAAGAAGCAGCGCAACTTACAAGTCTTGCAACAAATAATGTCTTGTAAGGATCTCCAGAAGCATTGGGATCATTATTTGGATCATCTGCGGACAAAATTTCAAAGATGAACTTCGAATCACCAAATTGCAAGTTCATAAAGGCACAAAACAAAGCCTAGCTATGAATATAAGGTAAATTACATTTCGTTAGCTCCTCTGCAGCCTTTTCAACCCCTTTCTCCAGTCGTGATTTATGAATTCTCTCCCTTTTTTGGGCCTAGTCCGTAAAACAAACATATAAGACTATATGTCACTGAAATAAGTATAACAGAGACAGATTGAGGTGAGACATACAGGTGTTTCAACTTCCGGCTTAGGTGGAGCATACTCTGGATCTCCAGGTTCGGCAAAGTGGCTCACATATTGAGCCATGCCTAAAATGAATAAACATGTAGCAAAATCACCTCCGAAGTCTATTATGAGTATATTTAAATAGCATAATAAGCTAATTACAAACCTGTATAAGGAGGGCATTTTCTCTTCTCCGGTGGTGGCTGGAACTCCAAAGGCGGTCGTGGCTCAAAGAGCTTCAAGAGGTTAGGTGTTAAGCCAGTCGGGTGGCTTTGACCCATCTGCAAATTAGCAAGAGAAAAATATTAACTTCCCAACAAGATGTAATCCTCTTCAAACAGGTTTCAGATCATATCATTGCTCTTCTTCATTATAGACTCTTAATAAACCCCAATCTGAAACCAGTAAAGCATAACCGATACTCAGAAGCGATCTAGAACACACTGGCACCAGAAACAGTCCGATGTATAGCAAATGGAACACTGAGAGACTTAGATAACTCCATCAAAAAAACTCTATACGAAACAGAACAACCAATCAAGCAAAAAAACAAGAATTAACGCGGGGAAATCCGAGATAAGAGACGAACCAGCTTCAGCTGAAGAACATTAGATCGGTTCTGGGCCTTAGTGCGTGCCTGAACGGCGGCGTTTTGGTTACGCATGAAAGGATCGTTAAAGTCCCCCATAGCGAAGAGCGATCGGAGCTTAGCTAGGGTTTTCGGTTTTCCGGAAGGAAGGAGATGGGGTTCGCTGAGGATATGAAAACTAATAAAAGCTCGTTAGAAAAAATTATAGTTGTTATTTTTATTTTTTTTTGTCAACTACAGCTTAGTGCCATGAGTGACTACATCACTGGACCATTTGTATAGTTGCTTTGTAGAGTGGAATATTTAATTTCTATTTAAATATTTAATTTGCTTTGTATATTCGTTATATTAATTATTAAATTTATCAAGACAATACTTATAATTATATTAATTTTTCTCATTTAACTCAAAGAAAAAACCAATATTGAAATACACTATTAATAGAAATACGATTTATAAAAAATATAAGACATAAAAGTTTTAAATGGATAGAGAAGAAACTTGATCAAAATTTGGTTTATAAGATATTAGTGAAATGATTCATGCCCCTAGTGGAAGAAAAAATAACACTAATCGTGGACATATTTTTTAGGGATGAGATTGATCTTTCTGACATGAAGTATATGTATGTGTCACGCCGACTACACTACCTTTGATAACAAATTAAGATGCTTCGTAAGCTATTTCAATTGACTGGCTGCTTGATTTTGCTATTTCGGTCGTCGTTCTTTGTCCGAAGTTTCAGAGTTTTCGTCAGTTCTCGTACATTCTGCGAGAGATAATATGATCAAAAGTCTGGACACAAACAAACCATGTACACAAATTATTCAATGTTTCGTTTCTATCCACAATAAACAACGACACTAAAGGTTTCCAAATAGCCATATTCTTCTATATATCGCCTAATCTCTTAACAGATTTACTGGATCAAATCTTAGTTACAACTCTTCTGACCATCAATCATCAATGCAAAGTAAGTAACTTAGGATCTAGCAAGAAGTATCAGGTTGAAAAGATCCTGCTTTATTAAATATGCGGATTGTAGAAACCAGACCAATGCACTAACAAGATAATGCTATTGTCATCTAACTCACATGGAGGAAAGAAACAAATGTGGCTTAGAGGTGTGATATTAAATGCAGACAGAGAAACCATTGTCTGGCCTAACTTAATTGCAAATACACTACCATCACTTTATAGTAATGCAGATACTTCTACAACAATTTAGAGAGCGCAGAACAAAGAAACAAAAGCTACCTGGAACACTAATTCTCCAACCCTCCAAAAAGAACAGCCAATATCCATATTAGTTGCTTAGAGTTATGATATGTGGACACGACCTCAAACATTGTTAAGAGTGACCTAATCTAGCTGTACAAAACCTAAAGTTCTTTAGCCAGTATAAAAATAGAAGATAAAGCTCATCTACTAATACTTATGCATAGTACTAATCTATTCTCCAGAATTGATGAGAGGAATTGGTTAACAATGCCTCAAGACTACCACTACCGACAATGTAAATCACTCAATCATCCAAGTCAAAGTTTCAGTGTATAACCAAAGGTAATCACAGTGAATCTATGATCTAATTACGTTGAGAAAGAGAACAATGTGCAGTGCTAAATGTACAGATTCAGTAGCTAGATCCTCACCGTTGAATGAACTGGAGGCGGATCTATGACAACGTAGCGAATAGACATCCTGGCGATCTCGGAAATAGCAGCTTCTACCACATCAGGTGCATCACTCGTGAGCTCTTCATAAGCAACTTCGAATGCTTCTTGCCAAAACCTAGGTAATCTGATACGACGGCCATTGTTATATACATCCCACATGTGCTTCACCACTTTCTCCCTCTCTTCCATTTCCTAATCTCACACAATCAAAACTCAACTTAATTTTTTCAAACAAACTTAACCAACCAATTACGAAATCCGGAAACAAAAACGAGATCACAACGAAGAAGCCTCACAAGAACATCGAGATCCTCATGGATCGGAAATATCAGATCGTCGGTGAAATGGTTAATGTTACCAGCTGACCATCGGAGATTCACGGTACCAGTGAGCATTGACCAAAAAGCGAGTAGCAGAATCGCAGCTAAGGCCCAAAACTTGTATCGACCTCTGGAGAAAAGAACAGAGTAACCGGTTTCCTTCTTCGCATTCGCCGCGACGAACGAAGTGCTCACCGGCAAGGAATCTCCATCCTTCATTGGCGCAAAGTTGAGCGATCGGAGTGTTGAATCTGTGAAGGAAGCGTCGGTTTCTCTTCCAAATCTGACAAGAACAATAAAGAGCAAAATGGTTTTGCTTTATATACAAATCTCCATGTTATAATTAGTAACAAATTTCATCTTTTATATTCTTAGGACCATCAAATATCATATAACCAAAAATGGAATTTTAGTTTATTTTTATTTCATTGATTGAGGTTAGTTTTTTTGTATGTGTCGGTGAAGCAAATATTTATTGGTGCACGAACACGTAGAAGCTAGTAATTGATTAATTTTATGCCAAGATCGGATTTATATTAGATTTTGACCATAATAAATATTGCACTCCTGACCTGCTCACTATCGGTTATCCCAAAACACATGAATCATAAAACCGATGCAGTGGCCAAATTAGATAAAGTGATGAGTTCTCTAATTCAGTAGTGGCTAGTTCTATCAATCGTTTGAAACCTATGGAGTATTATATAACCACAAATAGACTGAACCGAATTAATTATTTTGAGTGTATTTAAAGCCAAAACAAATACTGTTATTTTATTGGGTTAAAGGCTTAAAGCCAAAAGGCCCAAATCTAAAGCCATTAAAATTATTTTTATTGGTCCGGTGCAATGTTTTCGGTTCTGAAATTTTTTTGCATGAATGTTTGGCATAAATAGTAACAGAAAATAGAAAAAAACATAATCAATTTTATTATGAGCAATGTCAAAATATTATTTTTATATAATATAGGTCTATATGTAAATCAATTATTTCATACTTTATTCCTATATTAAATTTAATTCATTGGTCTTGAATTATCCTTTTATTTAGAATTATTTCTGATACTATTATCCTCATAACAAATAATGATGTGTTTCTTACATTTGTGTAAAAAAATAACCTATTATTATTTTTGTTAATATTAGACCATAATTATGTAGATAGCAAAATTTGATATCTAATTATATAAATGTGTCTAATTTTAAGGATTTATGATTATATGACACTAAATTAAAAGTATAACTATTATTCATGTGTATTTTAGACAAACAATTTGGACAATTTCTTTATGTAGATAAAGAAATTTAAATTAAACTTATATAATAATAAATAATGTGTAGTAAATGGACATAACTCCCATGGGGACTACTCATTTGGAACCACAGTCAGCTTTGTCCTTTCTAATAATTACCCCAACCCATGAATATTACAAACAATCCTAAGTTTGAAAATAACAAGAAAATACAAAAATAATATTATATATAAACTTTGCATAAATAAATTGAAAATCCTTTAAGCATTGTTGGACTCAGGTCGAGAAAACAAATATTTGGGCCAAAAATATAGTATACTACTGATATAAATATTTTTTTTGGAACTGAATAATGCCATTTGTCTTCTAAATTATTGTGTACGGAAAAAGTGAGTCAAAGTATTAAGTTACATTTAATACACACGTATTAAGATCATAAAACAACAATACAAGTAGATTATTAAAAACAAAAATGA
This sequence comes from Lepidium sativum, assembly GCA_023374145.1. NCBI lineage: Eukaryota > Viridiplantae > Streptophyta > Magnoliopsida > Brassicales > Brassicaceae > Lepidium > Lepidium sativum. The sequence goes on along the minus strand of JAKUCM010005334.1, from coordinate 22,735 downwards.
ATAATTAGATTATTATTAGATAATTTGGACCATATGTTAAGGAATTTATAAGCTGGCAAAATCGTGTTTTTATGGAGGGACCTACGTCACTCTTAAATAATTCTTCCTTTTGAAACTAAACAATATAAAGCATTCCAAAGTGGCCCTCTTAATTAATTAATTAATTTATATGATTTGTAAGTCAAATGCTAGTTTTAATGGATATTTGCACAAAAGGAACTTAACTAGCTTTATGCTAATTCCAATTTAATATCTATATTAAAGTCTCAAGCTAATTATTGTCTGTAGGACGACAAGCAACCTCTAATGCAATTTAAATTAAATTAAACTCAAATGTAATCTCATTTATACACATACATTATTGTTGCTTACTCACTTTTTCTTATTTTTGTAAGTTTCAGTATGCTAAACAATCAGTAATGAATTACCTAATTCAAGATGATAAAAAATTTTAGCTACCGATTAAAATTGATTTATTAATAATTGTTATTTTTAGCTGTATTATTTTTATATATGTAATTTAAGAGGTTTTAGATTTTATATAACGGATTTAAATTATTTTTCTAGGCAAATGGCTCTTAACCTGGTGGTCGGCGGTAAGTCCACTTAAAATAGCTCATTTGGATAATCAGGGATCCAGTTCCCTGCCTACATTATGTAAGAATTTGACTATTTGACCGGCTAGTTGTGGTCCAATTAATCTATCTTTGATAAAAAAAAAAATTTTAAAATTATTTTTCTAGAAAAAGTTGTAGTCCATAAATAGTTTTTTTATAAATATTTAAATAGATTGAAAGTATAAGTTTATATCCACGTGTAAAAATGATAAAAAAAAGTATATTTTAATTTCATATAGTAGGGGAATGAAAATTACAAAGATTTAGATATGTTTCTTACCATTTAACTACAAATTACTTGTCTAGTTGTATTAGTTACATATAATTGTTGTTAGAACTGGTTTTTTTTCAACTAATAATTTATTTAAACTAAAATTTTGTATGATAAAATGGATGGAATCACTTGTTTATATTTATTATGAGACTCATATGAAGCTTAATTTATTTTTGACGCTTGAGTTAGTATCTAAATTTTCTTATAATTTTAAACTTTCATCGTTAAAATCACTCACAAAAATAAAAATACCATACATTACAAAAAAAAATATTATTCTCACAAAAAAAAAGGAGAGTGGCGGTGTAACAAAGTGCAGAAATCTAAGCTGGTTAGTGTAACTTATTTACACATGTCATTTTTATGTTTATCCAACGGACATAAATCTGAAAGCAAAGACACGTGTCAACATCTAGAGAATCTGAAATGGCTTCGAAGCCATGAAAACGTTAAAACAAAAGCAGAACACGAATAATACCAAATGGTCAAAGTCAATAAAATCAGACGAAGGCTGCATTAAATTTGGTTATAGTTTCGTTAATCAGAAAACAATATTCGATTTCGAACATATTTTTAGCTACACGACAATATCCACAGTTTAAATTGTTTATTTATTCAACATATTAAAAATTCCTAATTTATTTTACGGTCCGACAACGCGACGGTAATTCCCTCATTTGTCCCCAGTTATGGAAAGTGACACTTTTTTTTTTATAACTTTTAGTAAATTTTTTTTTACAACGGCGTATATTATAAGAAAAATATAATAGGGTATTGTAAATAAATTGTTTGACTCTGATGGAATAAATAATCTGTTTTATGATTAATCAATCTCGGAATAATTGACATAAAAATAAAGAAATCAGCGTTTTCGTAAATTTTTAATCATATCAGTTAAGAAGTTACTAATTAGTAAGGTAAAAATTAAAATTAGTAATACTATAATCAATTGTAAACAAACACCATTGACCCAAAATAACTATCATGATAAGACAACTTTTGCTTTGCCAATTATAGAAACTCAACAACTTTACAGAAAAATCATATTTTTATTTTGAAATTATCCAATTCCAACAAATAAATTGATAATTTTCTAGAATAATAAGCAATATTAAAGTGGAGATCTACGAATATTTAAATAAATAGTCGGTTGATTACGTAACATGAACAATACAGAAATAATAAAAACTTGAAATTGCATTCATTGGACACTGCATATATTCACATGCCATTTTTCTCAGTACACACTCTCCTCTATATTATTCCAAATAAAGCTGATATAATTATTACTTATCTTTTTACTCTTCTTCTTTACTCCTTTTACCTTTTTTAATTACAAATTTAAATGAAATTATTAATACTTTGCATGGGAGTTCAAATTCAGATTTGGATACTTGGAACTTGAAAGTCGACATAATTATATTCAGAAAAATGTTTATATGTAATATAAAAAAAAGTTGAAAAGTTGAGAAGAAAAATAGTATAATTGTCTCCAGAGAAAGAGAAAAGAAGAAGAAGGCTCCTTTGTCTCGGACAAACCAAAGAGAAAAAAAGGTTGAAGCTTTCACACGAAGTCTCACACAAGCTGCCTTATTTTTCTTTTGGGTTGATTCTTTATAGAAAAAGGATCAAACTTTGAGGAAATCAGAAGTATCTCCGGTGGAATCTCAGCCGTTGGATCTAATCGGTGGATTGAGGAAGCTTGTGGAGGAGTCTCTGGGTTAAATGATTAGGGGATTTCTTGGGTAATGAAGTTTTTGATAAATAAATATTTTTTTTTTATAAAAATCTTTTTGAAGAAGAGAGGTCAGAGAGAGTTATCAGAAAAGTTTGGTGGCGGAAAGGGGAAAAGGAGGTTTTTACGAAATATAGATTGACTGGTAGCTGAAGAAGAGAGAGAGAGAGAGTAAACAGAGTAGAGAAGAAGACGAAGAAGTAGCAGATGATAAACCCTAGATTGAGCTGAGATTTGGTTTTTGTATCTAATCTGTGAGAGGAAAAGGGAAAAAGGTCAGAAATTTAGTTTCTTAACACATGCCTGTTGATTTAGATAATTCCTCTACGGTTTCCGGCGATGCAAGTGTTTTATCGACCGGAAATCAGACTGCAACTCCGAAATCTGTTGGGAAGAAGAAACGGAATCTCCCTGGAATGCCTGGTAATCTCCATCAAATCGAAATTTACAGTCTTTCATTTCAAGTTTGTGTTTTGGATTTTGACTCTAACTTTTGGTTGCGTTTTGTGTTATTGAATTCAGATCCAGAAGCTGAAGTGATAGCTTTATCACCCAAAACACTTATGGCAACGAATAGATTCGTGTGTGAAATCTGCAACAAAGGTTTTCAACGCGACCAAAATCTTCAGCTCCATCGTCGTGGTCATAATCTACCATGGAAACTTAGACAGAGATCGAGTAAAGAAGTGAGGAAGAAGGTTTATGTTTGTCCAGTGGAAGGCTGTGTTCATCACGACCCTTCACGTGCGCTTGGAGATCTCACTGGAATTAAGAAACACTTTTGTAGGAAACATGGCGAGAAGAAGTGGAAGTGTGAGAAATGCTCTAAGAAGTACGCAGTTCAATCAGATTGGAAAGCTCATTCAAAGATATGTGGCACAAAAGAGTATAAATGCGATTGTGGAACTCTGTTTTCTAGGTGCGATTTGTCAACACTTCAAAGATTTGATTTCACTTCTGAATGTTACTTACTTATGGATTGGGTTTTGATTGCAGGAGAGATAGCTTTATAACGCACAGAGCTTTTTGTGATGCATTGGCTGAAGAAAGTGCTAAGAATCATACTCAAAGTAAGAAACTTTATCCAGAGACAGTCACTAAGAAGAACACAGAACCTCAGCATAAATCTCCAACCGCCGTTGATTCTTCTACTCCGCCGCTGCCGCCTTCTTCTCCGCCGTCTGTTGCTCTAGCTCCGGCTATGTCCGTTGAGACTGAGCCCACCAAAACCATATCTTCCTCGGTTTTGGCGATGCAGAATTCTTCAGGTACATACATGATACAAATTCTCTACTTGATTGGAAAATTTGGCAATATTGGATTAAGTTCTGTCGCCACTTTTAATAGTTTATCAATTCTTTTACCCAATTATCTTAATGTAAATTGTCTAGTGATCTTGGAATGTAGTTGATTTTGTCTATAGTGCTTTCAAAAACTAAAATCGTGTTCGTCGTCTTCCATATTTAATTTAATACATTTATATAATCTAAAGTCACAAGCTTTTCTCTTTATTGACCTATCATCACTTTCTTTCTTTTGTTTGCAGATTCTCCTGAAACCAATCCTCCTGAAGCCATCACTGAGGAAGGTTCGAAAACGATCAGATTCAATGTGAGCTCAGCAGGTCTAAGCAATGATCACAGTAACAACAATGGCGTATATACAGGCTTGTTTATATCATCAACAACATCACCTAGTTTATACGCTAACTCAACTGCTTCACCTAGTTTATACGCTTCATCAACTGCTTCGCCAAGTCTATTCGCACCATCTACCTCCATCGAACCAATATCTCTATGTCTCTCAACTAATCCTTCTTTATACGGACCAGAATTACATGATCCACCACATTTCCTAACACCTCTTCCTCCTCAACCAGCAATGTCAGCTACTGCATTGCTCCAGAAAGCTGCTCAAATGGGTTCCACAGGATCAGGAGGTTCATTACTCCGAGGGTTAGGCATAGTTTCAACTACTTCTTCATCTATGGATCTAAACAATCACGATGCGTTATCCTTAGCTCCGGGTATTGGACTTGGACTTGGCAGTGGAGGTAGCGGATCAGGTCTAAAAGAGCTTATGATGGGGAATTCATCTGTGTTTGGTCCAAAACAGACAACACTTGACTTTCTCGGATTGGGAAGAGCTGTTAGTAATGGTAATAATCCCGGAAGTGGCTTGTCTGCTCTGTTAACTTCCATTGGTGGTGATGTGTTTGGATCTGGAGAGTTTCAAGGCAAAGACATTGGTAGAAGTTCGTAAGAAAGACAAAAAGACATGAACGTAGAAGAACAGTGTAGTTATTATACAGTTTTTTTTTTTAAGTATGTATGAGATTAAATATTTTGTTATCTTGTTTTAGTAAAAGCTTTTTAGTATCATTCTCCAATTGGGTCTTCCTATAAAAGTACATAAAACTCCTAGCAACTGCAAAAAAAAGATATATATATATATATATATATATGTAATATTGCATTTTCTAATATGATGATAGAATTGGCTGACCAATTACAAATCATTACACTACCAATTTGGTCTGATGATGATGTTGATGTTTTTACCATAAATTCCATGTGAAAACAATCAATGAAGTTTGAAGTTTTTATTATTTGTGTCTTAAAACTCTCAATCGATTTTTTGCATTAATGGGGAAATTTCGTAGACTAGATTGGATTGACTTGTTAAAAAAGTTTGGAGTTTTCTAAAACTTACAAAACTTAAAATGGTCTAATTTTAGGCAGATAAATTTTGAATATGCCAATCGACTTGACCAATGATTTGATTGCAGAATAGACCGATTTGGATTTTGATGACAATTCAACCCCAAAAAGGCATTATATCTCTTGAACGTTAGAAGCTTGTAGTGTTTATGGAGAAGTGTGAGATATTTGTTAATGGGCCTAATAAAATATAAGCCCATAAAACTGTTGACTTAACTCATTTCTATTGGGCCGTAGATGTTTGGAGATATCCTATTTTAGAATTTTTTATATTTTTCCCTGTGAATTCGAAAGATTAGCTGAAAATTTTCGACATCGAAACTGAACACGAACAAACAAGAGTTTGCAAAGCTCGACTTCCGATTTTGCCCTTAACGCCTTACGAATTTACGAAAAAGCTCGCAGCTACAGGTAGGTAGCGGAATTTGGAGATTTTTATATATTCCTTTTGTCTCCTTCACTCTCTTCTCCAGTCGGTAGACCTAATTCCCGCGAAACAGGAAACGGAAAAAGCCCTGAAGTGTATAGATTCCGGTAATAGTTTTATCTCTTTTTCAAGTATTTGAATTCAGTCTTAATGAGAGTTCTATTATAGTCGGTGATTTTGGTGAAGTTGTATTCAGTTTGACCTTTATTGATTCTAGGTTTCAAGTGTTTATGGTTGATTTTTGGGTTGTTAATGTAATTAAGGCAATGGAAGTTGTGGTTTTTTATTGATTCAGATGTCAGCGACTGCTCTCTCGAGATTAAATCCTGTTTCTCAATTTGGGATTCAAAGATTTGTAGCTGGGAAAACTAAGAGCTTGTTTCTCTGCTTCTGGTGAAAGGAGATTGTTTTCTGATAGCTATCGGTTTCGTCCTAGCTGGAAAGAGACATACCATGGCTGCTTCTGGTTCTTTGCCAGTATATGGGGACGTTTGCGTGGATGATTTGTTTACAACTTGTACTAATGGCTTAGATTTCTCTAAGAAGCGTTCAAGTGGTGGTAGCTTCACCATTAATTGTCCAGTAGCTAACATGAGACTTGGGAAAAGAGAGGGAACAAAGAACCGATTGGTTTGTCACTATTCTGTCGTTGATCCACTTGAGAAGACTCGTGCTTTCTTTGGAGGAACATCGTCGAAAAGCATTCATACATCCTCTGCTGCTTGTTTCTCAGTAGGACCGGCTCATGAGCTGTCTTCTCTTAACGGTGGTTCTCAATACTCGGAGCCTTCAGGGTCTACACCAACTACTACATCTCTTAAGTAAGTTTTCGCACATTCTCTAAATTGTCTTGCTAGTTAGCAAACAAACGACTAATATCAAAGTTTGGATTGCGAATAGGCATCTTAAACTAGTGTCCGGGTCATGTTATCTCCCGCATCCTGAAAAGGAAGCTACAGGTGGGGAAGATGCTCACTTTATTTGCGATGAAGAACAAGCTATTGGTGTTGCAGATGGAGTTGGCGGCTGGGCAGAAGTTGGGTGTTAATGCCGGACTGTTTTCTCGTGAGCTAATGTCTTATTCAGTATCAGCGATTCAAAAACAGCCTAAAGGTTCTTCGATCAACCCGTTAATGGTGTTAGAGAAAGCACATTCTCAAACTAAAGCCAAAGGCTCGTCCACTGCTTGTATCATCGCTTTGACAGATAAGGGTAGTTAGCTAGCAGAAGTTTTGCTTGTGAATAAACTAAACAGCATTTCTCCGCACTGTTTAAAAAGTGTTTTTCTTTTTCTCGCAAGGGATTACAAGCTATTAACCTCGGAGATCAGTGGATTCACGGTGGTTAGAGCTGGGACCACAGTGTTTCAGTCTCCCGTTCAGCAGCACGGATTTAACTTCACTTATCAATTAGAGAGTGGAAATAGTGCCGATGTCCCTAGCTCTGGTCAGGTCTGTTCTAAAGCTTATTCATCCTTAATAAGACCATCATCTAGACACTTCTTCGGTATTCGTGTTGGTTCCTGTTAAACGGATTGAACACATTCTAAAACTGGTGGGTATATGAATTAGGTATTCATGATTGATGTTGAGTCTGGAGATGTGATTATTGCGGGAACGGATGGTATGTATGATAATCTATACAACGAAGAGATCACAGGAGTGGTGGTAAGTTCGGTTAGGGCCGGGTTAGACCCAAAAGCCACGGCTCAGAAGATTGCGGATTTGGCCCGTGAGAGAGCACTTGACAAGAAACGGCAGAGCCCTTTCTCGACCGCGGCCTCAGGAGGCTGGTTACAGGTATTACGGAGGAAAGCTTGATGACATCACCGTCGTTGTTTCCTACGTCACATCACCTTTATAGACCAAACTGACCCTTCTGTTCAAATGGTCCATTCCCGCCAAATTCGTACCAGATTTTTTTTTCTTTCTTTTTTGCTTCTGTTTTCTTAAATTTGTAACGGTAATAACTGATATCCCACTAAATCCTAAATTTATTTATATGTACTTTTCACAGGATCAAAATAATTAGTCTTTATCTCTTGTTACTAAACGTGAATCCGTTTAATACTGTATTTCGAGGTGAACATTCACCAAAAATGTCAGATTAAAATCATGATTTGTATAGTCATGAAGGTTAGCTATATATTCTTCTAGTTCAGACATTAAATTGTTGGCATATTATGTTCAACTTTCAACATTCTTTATCCAAATACTAAACCAAAAAAACGAGGTCTAAGAAAATGTGTATCGCTAACTAAAAAGCTTTTTACTCTTATCACGTTCGTATTGCTGCTATACCTTTTTTACCAGAGTTTCTACTGTCATTACTTGGAGATACAAGTTTTGAAGATCTTAAGAAGAGGAACGATCATCTTCATCACTTTATTCGTCTTCTTCTTCTTAGTCTTGGTTATCATTAGCCCAGGACAATCACAGACAACACGTTCTTGAACCAGACTGGTTGTTGAATCCTCGGTAGCTACATTGGCTATGCTGTCGAATGCAGGAGCATCAGTGTCTGAACTTATGCTTCTGAGCAAGTGTGTTAATGAAACTGTTATCTCTTTAAACTCAGGACGAGCGTTAGGATCCTCTGCCCAGCATGATTGCAGGATAGAAACAACTCCTTCAGGAAGATTCTCCAAACTTGGTCTCTGGTTCTGCAGAAATCAAAAAGACGTGATCAGTTCAGGTTCATGTGATTTTGAGTTCCAATTGTGTGGTGTACTTACTTTGCAAGCAGCATAAGCTACAAAGATGTTGTTCTTTCCTTTGAATGGGGTTTTGTTAGTAAGTAACTCCCAGAAAACGATTGCGAAACTGTAAACATCCACCTTATGGTCGTAGTGTTTCTTTTCACCAACTTGAAGTGGCTCGTAGCTGAACAACTGAGTAACAAACAAACAAACGTCATGTAAAACAAATCAAATATTCAAATCTATTTATGGATAAAGAAAGTAAAAACATTTACCTCAGGGGCCATCCATCTATAGGTACCAGCCTCACAAGTCATGAAACCTTTAGTCTCCTCTCTAGCAAGTCCGAAATACAGCCAACTTTACATGTTTCTGATCATCTGTTAAGAGCATATTACCTGCGCGAAAACGAATCTCCCTCAATTCACAAATTTTGATTTCTCTTCATGTGATGTCTGAGTTCAGGTAAAGAAGCATATTACTTGGCTTTAAATCGCGGTGAATGATGCCATTGGCATTTAAGAACTCCATTCCCTTAGCAATATCCAACGCAAAGCTAATCGAAAGCGTCAGATCAGAGGCTTTGGAACGAGTACTCAACATAAACTTCTGAAGAGTATTGCCTTCCATGAGTTCAGTAATTATCATCAACTTTGGTTCTACGCAGGCTCCAATGAACTGCCATCAAAAGGATCTCAGATAACAATATACAGGGAGACTACCAGCAACCAACTTCGACATAAGGCTAACATATGAAAACAATCAAATATTAGTACTACCTGCACGATATTTTCATGTTTGATCTTGGAGAGCAGCAAAACCTCTCTTTGAAACCTCTTCTTCTGCTCAATGCTTACAGCAGATGTTCTTTTGGGCTGGAAAATCTTCACTGACACAGGGATAACTTTCCTGAACCTATTATATTTGATAGAGAAATGTGCTTTAACTTACATGCTAATTGCTACACTACAAAGACTACTCACTCAAAAACCTGATCACCATATTGGAGAAACTTACATTATTGAGGCAATATCCTAATGAAACTGGTTATCTAGTTTCCTTTCATCACACAATATTTCAACCACTCAAGAAATGTATGCATGAACTAGACACTTTCATGAACCACAAACTTAACTCAGAAATTACTTTCTTATGTAACTGATTGAGATTGTCTCTATAACAATTATCCTTCATGAGAATCATTCAAAATATGCAAACTTCAGTTCATTTCAATCACCAATGTACCCTGAAACCTAATTATACTCTTCAAAAAGTTTAATGGGTCGGAATTTCTGAAGAACTAAACATTACCAAACCCTAAAGTGATGATAAAACAAAAGAAGACCGAAATCCAGAAGGAAAAAGCATATTTCATCAAAACCCTGAACCAAATGACGATTTATAAAGTAGGAATTGAGAAACGAAAAACCCACAATCCTTTGTAGACTTGCGAAGATGAACCTTCGCCGATTTCCTCCCCTATGGATACGTCTTTGGCATCGACAAGCAAGTCTCTGCTGATACTGATAGCGAATTGATCGTTAGACTCAAAGCATGAGTCTTCGTCCGAATCAAAGGACTTGAGACCATGTGAGGACATGAGAAATGGGTAATTAGGATGAAGCGTGTTATCCGCCGGAAATTCCATTGTTTGCTCCCTGAACGAAGCTCGTTGGTACCCGCGAGGTCTCATTGTGAAGTGAGCGACAAAGACGACACAAACTAAAAGAGTGGCTCTGAGAATTTATATAGTCAAAATATTTGGGGTGTTTCTGTAAAGTCTATAAAATAAGGAGGCTTTTCTGAAAAGTTAAAATTTTCAAAAATGGGTCTAAATGTAGAACGGGAGGGAAAAGAAAAAGAAAAAAAAAAGCCTTTTATAATATTGTCTACGATATAACAAATTCAAATTTATATTAAAATTGTTGACCAAATAATATCTTACAAAGGAATTTTTTCCATTTCAATTACAATTTATTTGAGAAAATTATTAACCTGAAGTAGATTATATGATCATTTACTTATATCTAGTGAGGATATTTTGATAAATAAATGAAAGACCTATAAGTAATTATATCTGAGGTTTCTCTTTCTGGATATAAAACAAAATTGGTAGCTAATCTTTTATTTTGTTGTGTTTATATATTTGTAACGTAATATGAAATGTCCTCATCATTGTATATTACTAGGAACAAGAGAAAAAAAAAAGTGAAAAACCATATAATATATGAAAATAATATTGAAAAAGCCACATTTACAACAGTTTCACCAGCATCTATTTCTACATTAATTATAACATATTTTTGCATACATAAAATTAAAACATTTTAATTTATAAAACATATAAACCATCCCAATACTCCATGCCATTATCTAACATATAAAATGGGATGTTATAATTAGCTTCTGGTACAAACTCGAAATCAATTGGTGCATTGTTGACTTCAACAGATAGCGATGAACTTGAACTGTTCGTTGACATTTCTTCAAGTCTTCCTGAGAGTTTTCGAATTTCTTTTTGAGCTTCACTTAGTTGCTCATTCAGTTTTATTATCTGAAAAACCAAACATATCATTAGGACCTAAACTCATTACGTCAAACAAATAAAACAGGAACAAAGTTTATTACACGTGTCATTGACTTATTGGTAGATGTAAATGGGCTATCACGAGCCCAACTAAGATTGTACGGAAAAACTGTATTTTATTAAATGGTGGATAAGAATGAGATGACGAAATATCCACTAGGTTTTTTTTCTATGTGGTCCAAATTTTCTAATTTACAATTTTAATTATTTTATTTAACTAGGAAGCCTCCTAAGTCTTGTGGTAATATTATTAAATATTTTTACGACATTTCATTATCATGTAATAAATAATGTAAAACTGTAACCTACCAACAAAACAGTAAAAAATATATCAAACTTTTACGATTTTGTTAAATTAAATACGAAATTATACCTGAGTCTCGAGCTGACATTGTCCGAGGACAACAGTATCGTGGTGGCTCTTGAGTTTAGCGTATTCCTCCTCGAGTTTCTTGTTCTTCCACCGTGCACGGCGGTTTTGGAACCAAACAGCCACCTGTCTTGGATCAAGACCTAACTCTCCGGCGATTTTTTCTTTTCTTCCTGACTCTAGCTTATGCTCATTCCCAAAGCTATACTCCAACATAAGAACTTGTTCATCAGTCAACTTTCTCTTCCTCAAACTCATACTCATCTCTACCACATCTCCTTCACTACTTTCTGTTGACTTTTTACTCCTCCTCTTCCTCCTCCGCTTCACCGGTTTTGTTCCTTCTCCTGATGATGATCCATCGATTTGGTTAACGATGACGCACTGTGAATTCTGGGACTGATCAGTCGTGTAAGGATACACTTGAGAGCCAAGAATCAGTTGATCCATTTTCTCTCTCTCTCTCGTTTTTTCAGACAAGATTTGCTGTTTTTCTCTGACTGTGTTTAGTTCAAAGAAGAGTGATGCGACTTTGGTGAGGTTGAGTCCTCTTAGATGCTTTTTATAAGCTCCACGATTGTTTACCTTATTTCTTGGGTTCTATTTTTCTTTATTTATTTACACTTGTACCATTTATAATTATCTTTTTCTGTCAAGACAGTAAATTGAATAAAATATTGATTGTGATAGTACGCATGTTATGATACAGATATTTTTTATGTTCTTTGGGATTTATGTATCCTAAAGGATAATATACACCTATACGATACATTTATTAAAATATACTATTATTTAGTACGTAGCAAAATGTACATAAATTGTAAAAATTCATGATGTCTATTATTCTTAAAGCAATAAATGTGATATAAATTACTATGGTAAATGTTTTGGGTTCATAAGATAATGTATATTGTTTATTATAATCACAAAATATAAGAGTCGAGTTTTTTTTGTTCTACCGATAAAAATAATCAAGTTAACATAAATTTGATTTATTTTGTAAGATGTAAATTTTATCTATAAAATATAGAAAAATATTTTTGATCAAATAGTTAAATATTAAATATTGTTTTCTCGACTTTAAAAAATACGTTTTGTTTTATATAATATTATTAAAAATTTAGTTATGGTTCAAAACATTTACAGGCACAATTTATAACAATATTTTTACATTACATCCGAATATGGATTTGGATAATAAATAAGTTTGGTGAGGAATTTGTCAAAGAGACGTGGTGTGGATCCCGAAGACGACCAAATTTTGAAGAAAAAGTTTATACGACCGTATAAATGTGGATAACTATTGGATGTTTATGTTATAATTTAATTTATTTTTCAACAAAGTGTCACAATCTTTGGTTAAATTAGGTTTTACTGTTAATCATAGACAATTTATAGGTTATATATTTCTTTGTTTTCGGAGCTCGAGACCACTCATTGCTCTTTGAAAAGCAGTGTGCTCCTCTTTTTCCCATCTTTCTTATAGATTAGTATAGAGACTAGTAGTCTATAACCACGAATCTTCTCGAGTTTTCTCTATTTTGTCTTCTTCAACAATTTTTTAATATTCACCATTAATTGAACCTATAACTTTCTATACGAACAACATTTCAAGTTAAAACTTTCTTTTGTATCAGGTCATTTACATAACGGAAAGCTAATTAAGAATGTATTCCGACATTAAGTATCGGATATACACGTGATGTTCACGTGGTCCTCATACCAAATTCAACTTATCTACTGTTACTTTCCTTGCTGGTTAAAGAAAACAAAAAGAAGAAACATAATAATTTGGAATCAAAGTGTCAAATCGTTTCACGTAACTAGCTCTATATTTATTTTTTTAAAGAAAAAAATGGCTTGAAATGTAAGAGATTGTAGATTTTAGGGATCTGCTGCAAGATAAAACTGGAAAAAAAATTTTAAGTCTTGCATAGTCTTCTCATCCATATATAAGTAATGTGAAAAGTTGGTCAATCTTTGAGGAACTTTACTATTTTCAAAATTTCTGCATAATTTATAACATATTCAGTGATAGACCCATTTGAAAATTAAAAGAGCCAAATGATATTCCTAATAATTTGAAAAGTAAAATTCTATTTATATTTTACACACACAAAAAGTCTATATATAGATGACTATTTCGAAAATTATTTTAACATCTCTTTCATTTTGACACATTTTAGTTAAAATTAAATACTTTTAGTTATACTTTTATGAATTATTTTGTCATTTTTTAGTCGAATTCATCTCATGGTGATTATGATAATCCACCTAAAAATTTTGGTATCAGGAGTTCTATTTCTCACAACTATATATAATATAGTAAAAAGGCATTGGAGTATGGATTTTAGAGTAGAGATTGAACTTGTTGATTCTATTATTAACAAATAAAATAATTATTTTATTATATTTGATCTTGATAAAATTAATTTTTGGATCATTCACTGAACACACTTAATTTCAAAAATCTCAACTCCATAAGAGATGACATAACCCATAGAATTACATCAAATTATGTGTGTAAAGGGAAAAAAATGAAATTGAAATGTTATAATAATGAAAGAAAAACTCTCTCAGCATCCATATTAAAGTTTATCAGTTCTATAATTTAAACGTGATGTTCATCATCCAATCGAAACATTTTTCTAAGATAATGACATCCTCATCACCTTTACAACAATTAGAGGAAGACACATCATACAACTCACATCATCTAAAGTAATTTCCATTGGACACTATGATATTAACATTATAGCCTTGATGGACTTCTACTTATATCTCAGCTTTAAAGTATTTCCATATTCGTATTTGCAAAACGGTTTTACTTGCTATTTATAGAAATACATAATAATATGGTAAAATAGTTTCAAAAAGTAGTTATAATATTTGAGTTTTGAATTCACCCATTGTACTCTCGTTCTCGTACATGCGTATAATAATTGTTATGCCTGGACATAAAAATTGATATTCGAAACCCCAACCAAAACCGATCTGAGAAAAAGGAATCGAATCCGAACTGAACCCGAAAAAATATTCTAATGGGTTATATATATATTTAAAAAATTGAACCTGAATCCGAACCGGAAGCGAATTAAGAACCGAACAGGTACCCGAAATACTTTTGTTAAATTTAAGTCTTTATCGATTTATTTCTATTAAATATTTACTTATTTTAAGTTGTTATATAGATTTATATATAAATACATGAACCCGATCTATATTCGAACTGAAGCCGACCCGAATGATAGAAATAACTGAATGAATCCTAAATTAATAGAACTAAAAATTCGAGATTCAAAAATACTTAAACCCGAACTCGATAGAATGGATACCCAACCGCTCCGACCTAATAATTGTAATAGAGAATTACTCTGAAGATGAAAATGTGGAAGAAAAAAAAGAATCTTGTAAAATTTTGAAATAATAAATAAGAAAATGAAAAGTGAAAAAAAAAGAATAATGACGAAGGAAGGAGAAAGTGATGACAGAGACAAGTTCCACGCAAGTGAGAGACATCACATGGGAATGCTTTCTGATTGGCTTACGTGTCGCTTCCCTCTTAATCTCTTTCTTTGGACCACACTTCTCCTTTCGCCACGTGTCTTCTCACCTTCCCTTCTTCTCCGGCCCTCTCTACATTTCTCCATCTTTGACTACTTACGCCTTTCATTTTTTATTTTTTGTTATAATTGTGATAAATAATATGCATAGATTTTTTCTACAAATGAATAAAATCTTATATACTAAAACGGTTTAGAAATCACTTATGTAGAAGAAAAATTATAAATCAAATTTTCTCAATTTATTTATCGAACAAAAAATAACATATACTTAGAAGGAGTTTCTGTGAAGAACTAACCTTTATTTTTATTTTTTTTAGTATCTTGGGAGTTCGGATTTGGATAGTATACGACTAATGTCCTAAACTAGACTATATCAGAAGGCTAGGAAAAATCATGTTAATATTTCTGAAATATTTTGCAAAGTGTGACTTTATTTTTATGAAAGATCAAACTCGGATATTATACCATCTTGGCTCTATTTTTTTCCAAGATGACTAAACTATAACGATATTGGCATTAACCTTTAAATTGAGTTCTTCGAAGCTAAGTTTTTAAGGAGATAGTTGACTTTTACATCTCTATATCAATTCAGCATCCATAGAGTTTTTACCAAAAATATAATGGAATAACTAAACATGCACTTAATCAGCTACCATTGGTTCTATATTATGATTCTTTATTTTAGTGATGGAAATATATTGGTGAATCTTAGGTCGATTATTTTTAGGAAATATTCTGTTGCTATATATGCCAGTAGTACCACATTATCTCAGAAGAACGTACGGTTGGTGCAATTGTTCTCCCACCTTTCCATTATTTTCTTAATTATATAAATATATATAGCAAATAAAATGTAAATTACTAAAAATAGTTAAACAATGTGTGAAAATACCTTGCAACCAAGAAATTCCAGTAAATATGTTCTTATTTATATTATCAATTGGTCGTTGCATTGGACAACAGTATAATTTTTTTTTTGTCAACGTTGAGTTATTTATGTAACAATTAGTCGGCTCAATAACCAAATTCCTATATAATGTAGGTAGAAGATTCGATATTTGGTTGTGCAAATGAACTGTCTTAAGTAGAGTTATTGTCGGCCAATAAGCTAAGAGCCATTTACGATAACGGTATAATTTATATATATATATATATATTAAAGGTTCCAATATTGGTCGATTATCTTTAAAAAATAATAAATAAGTAAATAAAATAGAAAAGCAGGGGAACAATAAAAGCAAAGACAACAATCCACCAGCTTGAGTTTCTTAAATGTATTCTCTTAAGTCTTAACCATTAAGCGATATGCATTAGACTTTAAGATGTAGCTAATTTATGTGAGTTTAATCTAATGACATGTGTAACGTATGGCTCGATTTATAACTTTAAAACCTATATACATGAAGATAGATATGGATAAGAATTGGAGTTTTCGTAGGTTTGTTTACTTCTGGCTTAATATGGGGTCAAGACAAACCACATAAAGACAAAACACACACAAGTTGTGATTAATGTAAGAATTCAAAACCAAAGAACCAATGTCAAACTCTACTTTGAAAGTAACGATAAAATCGTTAATTAGGGTTTATACTTATAAGTAAAAATAGTACAAGAAAAAAGATGCGCATATGGCACAGGATGGATTCCTTTTTCTCATATGCTTTTGAGTTGGGACTTACGATTTTAATTGTCCTTTTTTAATTATATAATACTAACTTTTCTTTTTAATAAACTAATCTTAATTAATTAGCACTAAAGTAAAATGATTAAAAGAATTAAATGTCATGTTTATCCCAACATAAGCCTTCCTTGTTTCCCGTATTTCCAACTCTCCCACTGCTTTGCGTAACAGATAGATAATTGGGTTGAAAGATTCCATACGTTTTTAATTGTTTAATTACTTTAATTAATTAATCTTAACTTTATCAATTAATCAACTAATTCGTACTCTGCTTGTCGTATTATAATTCTGACATGGCCGGCGACTAATTAGCAATTATAAAATTTAATTCATAAGTGTCTTTAATACTGCATATGCAAAAGTTATCCTTTATTATACAAATAAACTGCTTTAAATGTACTTACCGCCAATTACTAGGCTAAGAACTATTTGTAGTATGGTATTTGTTTACGGTTGATATTGCATCACAACATAAAAGTTTATATGAAATATAAACTCTTAATTAAGTTAAAATTTTGGAATTGTAAGAGGATAATTTGGAATTGATGAGCAGTGACCACTAAGTTACGGCACGATTTAGGAATTGTTTGATTGATTAATTAATTAATTAATCCCACAATATATGTGAATTTCTCGGAAAACAAGAAGAGATTGCTTTTTGGACTGATTTGGTTAAAAATTGAAGTCTTTTGAGTTAAAAACTTCAAAGTTAGCCAGCTAAACGTACGTCACTAGTAGCTACTAATACTAATAGATTATTACTCATATCTTCAAGAGTTTAAATTACAAATAAATATTTTTATAGACAATCCAATAGTTAATTATAAATGAATTATACAGTCGTTTTCACTTATATCCTAACTATATATTTTTGTATTCGTAGTCTATTTGGAATATCGGTTTCAAGTATCTCTGATATTTGGAAATAATTTATTATTTATTAGTATTCTATTATTTCCATATAAAAATAAAGACACTTTTGTTTTGAAATATTGTCCATTGCCGTAAAGCTAAAAGCTTAAACCACCAAGAAAATTAAAGTGGTTACTACTTTGTGGTTATATTAAGTGATACTTATTGATAAAGATACAACTATCAATTCAAAGTTTATAGAACAAAAAAAAAAAGATTCTAAGAAATAAGTTAAATTAAAATTAAGGAAAAACCAGACTAAAACCTATAGGTCACGTGGATCATCATCGTTCACTTGTCTATCTATATGCATTATTCGAATCGAGCTGTAATATCGTACAAAATTACAAAACATTGTACATGAACCAACTTTAAGCACATGATAACAACTAATGTTAATCCTCATCAAATCATAATTAACACGATTTTATCTTATTGTTTTTTGTTTCTTTTTAATTAATTTAGACTTAATTAATTAGCGATAATGTGAAAACAAGCATCGTGCACCGGCGGCTATCTAGCTGGCACAAAATAAATCTTGTCGGAATAAAATGAAGCTGTCTTAGATCCTACAACACTGGAATGGGCTTTATTTGAATGCTACGTGTATTTTTTTGTTTGATCCGATTTCCATAACATTTTTATCAATATTTAGTTGTTTTTTTTAACATTAGATCACAAATGGTCGGTTCATTAGCCAAGTTCTTACAAATACAAAGGGGGGACTCGATCCCAAAATGTGTAAGTGTGCATGCCTCTTGTGGACTACCACATGCCATTAGACTAAATGTCACTTGCTATCAATATTTAGTTTCGCGTAACAGATATTTATTGTTTGGACTTTTTTTTTCATTCAACTTAAGGTCTATGTTAGGATTTAGTATCAATAGATTACTTGCTGTTGTGTTATCGGTATTTCTTAAGGAGTATTATAACTCCCAAATGTCACTCTATATCAAGAGGATATTGCAAGCTTAAACACACCAACTTTAGAGACCCTTTGTTGGCTTTTGCTCTCAATCCATCTATTCTAAATTACTCACTCACTTTAATGTTTACCAACACGACCTATATTAAATCTGTTGAATTCATACGTAGATACGAATGAGTAGGCCCATTCACAGATTCTGTAAAGGCTTTTAGGCCCAATATATTGAAACTTAGTACGAAAGAGAAATAGTAAAGATGGATGTTACTGTAAGGAATTACTCTCGAACCCTCATTAGAAAATCATGAATCATGTGAAAATGTTTAGAAGAATGTTGAAAACTTGTATATTCCTTTATCAATCACACCCGAAAGCTTTTATTGCCTATTTTAAGCCATCATGAAATAGAAGTCCGAACTCATAATGCTACATAATTCACTGGGACTCCGTTACTAAACTAACTATGCTCAGCTCTGGCTACAACTAGTAATCCTATTAACAAGTTAGAGCGCCATATAACACGCTTAGAATACATTCAAATATTTTTATTTATTGTAATATTTTGAAAAAAACTTAAGTAGATTCGATACTTTTTATAGATACTCGACACTGCAAATGGCATCTAGCTTAGTGGCAGACGGTAAGTCCACTTAAGGCAGCATATTTGCATAACCCGAGATCGAGTCCCCATGCAAATATAGATACTCGACACTTGATCAAAACCCACATCCTTTGTAAAATTTGAATTTTGGTGCTTGAGAATTTGTAAAGTAACTATTACCATTAAGTCATCTGTTCTCGCGACATGATTTTTTTTATTTATAGTGATATTTTTAGATAAGTTATCAGTAATAGTGATCCTTAGAAAAAGAAAAAGGAGAGCAAAACAATCATAGTAATCCATGCATATGCAATAACTCGAATATACCAAAACAGCCGTGCAGATACAAAACTCCTAAGTTTTGGTTAGAAATATCTTAGATAGTGCATAATTATTTCAGCGAGTAGGTATAATGCTCTTATTTATTTATGAATTATTTCGTTTATTGGATGATCCCTAAAACATGATTCTCAAGTAACGGAAAATTCATAGGAGTAGAGTGACATGTCACATCCAGTTCTATGTAAATTTGTATCTTCTGATTTTGTGTTCCAATAAAAAGCAAGTAATGACCAATAATTTTGTTTCTTTTTAATAATTGTTCTGTGGTTTCATAGCAGCCATCTAGATGTGACGCAATGACTCAGCTAAACCCAAAGGTCGTTTTCTGTTTTCTGATCATGTATTGGGAGAGTCGAGGACCAGTAATTCACTGATGTAGTCACTTTACAAATTTTCATATGCAATAGTAAGAGCTGAATTTAAAAACTAATATATTATTTGACAAAAAAAACTCAGGAGAATCAGGTCATGTATCGTATTCCAAGACCTGTTATTTTGTAGTCTTTCCATTTTGATAAAATTTTCATCCACTGAAATAATTTTTTTTTTTTTGATAAAACTGAAATAAAACTTTTGATATTAATGGACAATCATTACTATTTAATATGGTGTTCAACAACGGAAACGTAATACAGTACATTGATTATTACACTAAAACAACAACGATTATTCAACTAAAATACGAAAATTAGTTTGGAAATCTTTAAACTAATAAACATAATTATATTACAAACACACAGATTATTCTGAAAAGAAAAACAGAAAAAAATTCTAAGCACCACGTGCAAAGTCTCCGACACGTTTCAAAAACCGTTGACACTCCTCCGTCACTCTACAAAGGGACTCATGAGCCAATCCACCGTCGATGCTCAGTGACTTCTCCGCCGTGTCTCTCAATTTCTTCACTTTTGTTCTCATCTCCTCACCATCTTCCTCCGCCATAAGCTTTCTTACAACAACCTCAATCTCCGACCTAGAAATCAGTTCGGTCACATTACCTGCTCTAACAGCAATTCCTAGTTCATCACATAACAAAGCCGCATTCATATTCTGTTCAGCAAAAAGTGGCCAAGCAATCATTGGAACGTTGCTAACAACACTTTCAAGCGTCGAGCTCCAACCACAATGAGTCAAACATCCACCAACGGCTTTATGAGCCAGGACTTCAGATTGTGGAGCCCATGATGGAACTACGAGACCTCTATTGCTAGTTCGAGTCACGAAACCTTCTGGTAGATACTCTGGTGTGTCGTCTTTGGTTGTATTACCATTAGATGAGAAATACTCACTGCAAGACGAGCCATCAACTGGTGGTCTAACCACCCAAACGAACCGTTGTTGACTCTGTTCAAGTCCCCAAGCTAATTCGGTTAATTGTTTAGCCGTTAGAGAAGCTCCACTTCCAAAGGAGATGTAGAGAACCGACTTATCCGGTTGTTGGTTTAACCAATCCAAAACCGGATGATTGGTTTCCGATTTTTCAATCGATCTGGTTAACGGACCGATTGGATAAACCGGTACACGAGCGACCCGGCCCAAAAGCTTTGGGTCTTGAAGTGATTTCAATGATTTGGGCTCCATTTCTTCCCATGTATTCACCAAAATTCCATTTGCTTCTGGGTAAGCTAAACCGTGCCGAATAAAATCCCGGTACAACGGTTCATCCGGAACCAAAAACGCATCCAAAGTATCTTCGAATCGAACCGGTTCACACCCCGGTATAGCTAGGGGTTTTCTCTCCATTGTGTGTTCTTCTTTGATATCTTTCTCCAAAGTTGGATAATACATAGCAACACCGAGAAAACGTGCGTTGGAAGCAATAAACACATAGGTCAACATGTTGTATTCAGATGCTAGAGATAAAACATCCGTGCCAAACAAGTCAACGATCAAAGCCGTTGGTCTTTGATGCATCGCAGCGATCTTAGTTCGAATCGCTGGAACGGCTTCGCGTATAATGACTCCGATCTTAGTCACAACGTGATCTGCAGGATCAACTAAACCAGAAATGTCTGGTGAAGGAATATTGACGATGTCAACGCCGGTTGAGTTTAGGGACTTAGCAGAGGCTAAGTCGGTTTCGAGGATGAAGACAGTGACGTGGAAGCCATGGTTAAGGGAGAGACGCTTAGCTAGCTCGATCACTGGAATGATGTGGCCCATTCCGGGACTTGAAAACATAACGGCGTGTGGTCTTGTGATATGCATCACTTCTTCTTCTATTCTTTTTTAGTATGATATTTTGATTTAGTCTTGACACGATTTGTTATGTATGTTTACTTACTTATTTATAGCCAATTCTATATCTTTCTTGTACATATAATATTGATGATGTACTCAATTAAAAATGACATGTTATATGTAGACCCAATATTGTAATTTAATACTCCTATTAAAATTTGATTTGATTAGTATATAAATATAAATAATTTTTTTTTCCGAGAAAACTCAATCTATATCTAGAATGTAAATTCGAAAAAACAACGATTTAATTTATTTAATTTTTATTTTTTACGATTAGATCAAAAAACTCGAATCCACAACCAAATACAACAAAATTATCACGACAAACTACACACGATCAAAAAAAGTTTTAAATATGATATCTAATGACTTAACCAAACATGTATTGGATTAATATATTGTTTTGTAAATGTAAGAAGTGACACGGAAACATTTGAAATGTATGTGATCATACATAACTTCTCTTGTAATAATACCATCGGTTTTAGTCTAGATTTTGGTATAGATTTTGTGAGTATATTGTAAATATTTTGATTGTATTAAGGCTGCACATGCTCTTACATAGTGAACTTCATGAACATAGGAATATACTAGTTGCAAAAACTAAGATAATATACAGAATCATATTGTCGGTGTAAGTCGACTGTTTGTTTTTCCACATCTTGAGCAGAGTGCAGTGCACGTTGGTTGGCTGAAGAATATATTGAGATCTGGACTCAAGACCTGTCCGAGTCTTTGTTTTCTATTTTTTATATCCATCATTTCCATTTACTAACATAACTTTCAATTACCGAATACAGTTGACCCAATGATGTAGCCACTTTACAAATTTTCAAGGTACCAGAGATCGAAACTCTTACCTGTAGTAATAGGAGTCGGGTTTAAAAACCAATAGACTAATTGACATTGTAAAATTATTTTTACTTAAATAGTTTTTTTTATACAGTACTATAGCTAAACTCCTAATATTATTAGTAAAATTAGGAGAGGAAAGATAACATAAATGTTATTCAATCATTCGACCAAATACATT
>JAKUCM010005333.1:0-39799 GCA_023374145.1 Lepidium sativum | reverse complement strand
CAACCTATTTAGATGACCTCTAAGCAAGGAATCACAAGTAATCACATTCGCTATCGCGCAATGGGACCTCTCCTAAAAGACAACCTGACTTGACTCTCGCCCAACGATTGGAAATTTAAGAGGCCTTAAGTATGGACCTTACAAAGCCTAATAACACCCTAGACAATCAATCTCTTGAGCTAGGAAGATGCTATCTTAATTTAAGCATGTTCAAGTGATCCCCAAACGCCTCTCGGGGGGGATTCACCAAGAGATCGAATTTCAATTGATCAGAAAGAAACAAGCATTAAGAACACTTAAATTAAAGAGATCTAAGACCTTAATTAAACATAAACAAATCTAGAAATCCCTAAGTTTTCCCCTAATCTCACCCTTTCCTCAAGAACCCTAGACTAACTTACTCAGAATTCATGAAATAAAACATAAACTTAAAATCGAAATCTAATTGCATAAAACTTAAGTATGAAAAATCGTAAATGCCTTAGTAAAATAAGATACTCGAAATTGCTAGAAAAAATTGTATTTTGAAAGTAGAAATCCTAGTACAATTTATAGATCAAAAGATCTTAAAGAAAAGGAAAAATACTTAAAGAGAAAAAGGGAAATATTCCCTTGAAAGAAAAATGGGAATTTCCTTTTAAAAGTTAAAAGGAAATTTCCTTAAGAAAGAAAATAGAAAAGGCCTAAAAGATAATTGGGCTTGCACATAGGGGCTTTTGATGGGCCTTTTCGCAGAGAAGCCCAAAGATTTAATCTTCGTCCAAAGTCTTAGTTCTGGCCCGTAAAATCACTCGACCAAGTGATGGTCGAGTGTCATGCTCGAGTGTCGGAGACTCGAGTGACAAATCTTCTAGTTTGCATCTTGAACTTCAACCTTAGGCCAGTCGATTCCTCATTGGTCTTCTTGTAATCCGAAATACTCCGTGATAAGCTCCAAAAAGTACCTAAAAATCCCTTTTATGCAATGTATGCAGTGCCCGACACTAATAATGCAAATTATGCTAATAAAAGAACCTAAAACAATGATAACAATGCAATTATGAATGCAAAACTTGCTAAATAATGGTCCTAAATGTGGTAAAATGCAGACACATCAACTCCCCCAAACTTAGTCTTTGCTTGCCCTTAAGAAAATATGCATCGAACTAAGAAGGAAGAGAAGTTGCTGACAATGGGAACATCTTACTTAAACAAATGACTTGCCAAACTAAAAAACCGTAACCCACAAGTGAAACCTCATTCTTTTGTAAGAACCACAATTTACTTTCATCAAGGCTTAGCATCAAGACCGAATATTCCCTAACACTTAGTTGGTTTCTTAAGAAACTCAGATTCGAAACCTATTTCTTTCAAGTGCAGTCCGCAAGAGGGTCTATTGATCAAAGACCTTGGGATTCAACTTCCTCAAATTCAGCTAGTCATTATGGTTTAAGCATTTTCGATCACTTCTCAACTCCTTACTCGTTTTTATTGGCTTTAGCTTTATCAATGAAGCACGAAAAAGTACGGGTTTACGCACCGTCCCGGTTCACCTTAGGTATCGATGTATTAGCTTCATCAATGAGACGCGAAAAAGTACGGGTTTACGCACAGTCCCGGTTCATTTTAGGCGATATCGAAATGGTTTTATTGATAAACACAAGAAGGTACGGGTTTACGCACAATCCCCGTTCATCTTAGACCATATATTTTGAGCCGAGTTTTGAGAAGGATGATTCTATATTCACCTTATGCTTTTCTTTTTACTTAGCTAGCTGAACCTAAGGAAGGACCTTATGCAATGTATCTCAATCCCCTAATTTGGAAAATAGAATTCGATTATGAGGTAACAAATCAGGTTCTTTTCGAGACACAACCTAAGTACCGGTTTCAAAGGTCAATGATCTACCAATCAGTGTTCAAGAGGGAAAAAAAACGCGAGTCTAAGAGTTCACTATGGTTACTAGCCAATCAACCTAGCAAGTCTACCTATCTAGCAAGATGATTCCCGAAATTCTAGACTCAATCCTATATGAATGCAATGCAGCTACATGAACACTCTGTTTTTGACTTATGCATTTTCGATTTTTTTTCAAAATTTTTTTGGTTTTTCTATGCCTTAGATGTGATGCAAATGATCAAATGCAAGAATGAAAACTAAGAACCACAGAAAAAAAGTTAAATATCCTCTAGAACCCTCCCCCAAACTTAAATCACACAGTCCCTTGTGTGTATAAAAGTCCGAAAGAGGATCCTAGACCAGCAAGTCAAGTGAAAAATATGCAAAAGCAAACCAAGTAAAAGAAATGTAAAAGCAAGTCAACTGAAAAATATGCAATGGTATTTATAATGAAAGGAAGGGGTTTTTGTACCTCTTAATGATTCCAGTAATCGGCTGCCACATTCCGCATGAGCTCCATGTAGTGGTCATTATGCCTTTGATTAAGTCGAGTGTTCGGAATGCTCGACTGATTGGTGCTTGAGCTTGCTCCAGCTGCATCGAATGGTCTTCTATACGAGAAGGCTGCGGGGTTTGCTGAGGAACGTCGAGCTGGTGCGGGTTGGTGTTGCCTCTCACGATCCGTGGACATGGAGGCTCTTCTTGGGCGAATAGTTGGTGGTGGTGGTGGTCCGCTGTTCCTTTCTAGAGCTGCCACTCTCCTACTTAGATCATCGTTTTCTTGCCTTCTAGCCTCGTCGCTAGCAGTCAGCTTCTTCACCTTCTTCATCAACCATTTGTTCATTTTCTGCAACAAGCCTATGTGCTTGTGTGCTTCTCGAATCGGTTCTCCTTGTCGAGGTGGCATCGCGTATTCTTCAAAACAATACGCCTCGGGATCCACCTCATCGCTGTTTGTTGAAGATGAACTCTGCTGAGGGTCATTGGGATCGTACAAGGCTTCTAGAGGCAGGTTGAAATCCGTGTTTTGCCCCATTCTTATTGTCGTGTACTCCCTGTTTGGCAAGAGTAGAAAAGCGTTTGGTCTAAGTAAATGATGGAAAGAGTAAAGGAGCTTACCTCGAACTTCCGTCGTAGCCAAAAATTAACTCCTCCTTAAGTGATCGATGTTCATGAACCGAGGGTCAGCCCATTGTGTCTCATCGATTGGCACATTACATCTTTCCAGAATGCATGTGACAAGTCCGCCAATGGTGATCTTTCCATCACGACCTCCACTTTTGTTATCCCTTGCCCAATCTCGGTATGTGACCAATTGGTTAGCAAATTGGATGGTTAATCCAGCATTGTTTCGATCTCCAATAATCGGGGATCCGTCGCTCTTTGTACCAACAATGTCTTTAAGAGCAGTCACCAACATCTCCATTTCTCCTAGATTAATTGTTCCAGTAGTAAAACGTGAGAAAAATGTATTTGCTAGGATTGTTCAAAAATACCTCAAAGCCGGGTTTCGGATCAGCGATGCCTTAGCTCTATCGACCTCCACACATCATCCAATTAAAGCCTGCTCCTTGTTGATGCAATCGACCTCCACACATCATCCAACTCAGCTCTATCAAATTCTGGTCCATAATTTTCGGACTCGGCCTTTGGGAACTCGAAGAGGTCCCTAAGTGCTTTGAATGTCCCTTCCTCTTATTGCAAAGAAGATGTAACCGCCACCTTGCTTTTCTTGGAGACTCTCGTTTTCAGCATCGTATAAAACGATCTGAACTGTCGCCAAAAACTGAAGAGTCTCTTCCTTGTATGCTCTTTGCGGATACTGCACAAACGTGGACAGCCCACAATTTTGCAACATGAGATCTACATCTCTTGTTATCCCTAATGCGGTCAGCGCTTCCTTGCATGGATAGCGGGTGCCTAGAAAATCCATTCTCCGCAGATCGCTTAGTGCTCTTGCCGAGTTATGTCTCTCCTTCATCTCCTTCTCTCTTTTGCCGGCAAGGATTATCTCCCTTGCTTCCGCCGCCTCTCTTTCGCCATATCCATCTTCACAGATTGTTTCAGCAGCAAGGTCCGGGTCCAATTCGTCTTCATTCATGTATTCTCCTCTTTCTTCCGACTCATTCTCAGATTGTACTTCCATCCTCCTCTTCTCCTTTCTACTGGGTTTGCTTGCGGCCATAGAAGACTCTCCTTGGGAAGGATTGCTTCTTGATCGAGCATTATTTTTGGCTCTAAGGCGGAGGAGGTTGGTTTTGTTTGATTTGCCGTCTGTCATGGTGAAAGTAGGTCGGAGGAAGAGCAAATTTTTGGACACTCGAACAAGACACTCGAGCAGAGGTGATCGAGTGTAGTAGATGAACAAAAAGAGAGACAATTTGCTTCTGTAAAAGAGAGAACAACTAGAGAGGAATGTTAGAGAGAGAATGTATTTCGTGTGAATGAAAGGAGAGAGGCTCCTCCTCCTTTTATAGAGGAGAAAAACAAGGGGGAGCCTTTTCAAATTCAAAATTTGAACTTAGATTAAATCAAATCTTTTTGAATTAAATGGAAAAGATATTGCATTAAAGAAAGATTTAACCCATTTTTCGGAGTAAATGTCTCCCCTTTCTAAGCTTTTGGCAGTTATAGGCTTTGGAGGCATGTGAATAGGCATGAAGGCGGGACGCTCGAGCCTGACACTCGAGCAGGTTTGGTCGAGTGTCAGTCTGCCAAAAGCTGGCTGATGCTCGAGTGGGACACTCGACCAGGCGTGGTCGAGTGTTGTCCCATCTTGTCGGTTTTGACCGCACTTGTCCCATGTGGGCCCCATCTTCCTGTAAAAAAGACCCAAAAAACCTTCCAAGTGCATGTAAGTCGGAATAGATGCAAGTAAAAATGAAAAATAGCAAATTTGTAAGGAAAATATGCGAAAAGGAAGAAATTGAATGTATATACAGAGGGTACCTTTGGGATTGCCTCCCAACTACGCTTGTTTATAGTCTCAAGCTCGACTTCCTCCTATTTATTGGAGAGGAGGTGGTTCATCGAGCAGAACCGAAGTTCCCTCGGGAATCGTGCTGTTGGCCATGTAAGGTTTTACTCTATGACCGTTCACAGTGAATCCTTCCCCATTGCCATTGGCTAAAGTGACTGCTCCATAAGGTAAAACTTGCAGTACTTTGAACGGGCCAGACCACTTTGATCGCAATTTTCCGGGAAATAGCTTGAGTCTTGAGTTAAAGAGAAGCACTTGATCACCAACTTTCATTGTTTTCCGCTGGATCTTTTTGTCGTGAGCTGCTTTTGTTCGATCCTTGTATGCTTTCGAGCTGTCGTATGCTTCGAGTCTGATTTCTTCAAGCTCGTGTAGGTCCATCTGCCTCTTTTCTTGTGCTGTCTTGATATCGAAGTTCAATAGTTTGGTTGCCCAAATTGACTTGTACTCTATCTCAACTGGTAGATGGCAGGATTTTCCATAGAGCAATTGAAAAGGTGTGCGGCCAATAGGTGTTTTGAAAGCAGTCCTATAGGCCCAAAGAGTATCATCCAATTTGGCGGCCCAATCTCGTTTTGACAGCCCAACTATCTTCATCAAAATCGATTTGATCTGTCTATTAGAGATTTCAACTTGTCCGCTGGTTTGAGGATGATAAGGAGTTGCCACTTTGTGTTTAACCCCATGTTTCCTAAGCAAATTCTCGAAAACCTTGTTGACAAAATGGGATCCTCCATCGCTAATCACAACTCTTGGCACACCAAATCTGGGAAATATAATGTGTTTGGAGAGCTTAAGTACCACCTTTGCATCGTTTGTAGGAGCTGCAATAGCTTTTACCCATTTAGAGACATAATCCACAGCAACTAAAATGTAACTGTTTCCTAAAGAAGGAGGCTTAAATGGTCCCACGAAATCGATTCCCCAACAGTCAAACACTTCTATCTCCAAGATCGGATTCTGCGGCATCTCATTACTCTTGCTTATACTGCCCATTCTTTGGCAGCAATCACATCTGGATATGAACTCTTGGCAGTCTTTAAAAATCGATGGCCACCATAACCCGGATTGAAGGATTTTTTGTGTTGTTTTGAACTCAGCAAAGTGTCCTCCATAAGTAGATCCATGACAGTGTTCCAAAATTCCATTGACTTCCTCTTCTAATACACATCTTCTGAATAGTCCATCAGATCCTTGCTTGTAGAGATAAGGTTCATCCCAAAAATACTGCCTTACATCCCTGAAAAATTTCTTCCTTTGATGATAATTCAAGGTTTTAGGCAGTTCTCCTCCGACCAAATAGTTTACCAAGTCGGCATACCATGGTAAGCTTGTTCCCACAAACTTCGATCCGATCGAAAACGTCTTCTTTGTTTGTGGGTTCGACACTCGAGCAGGTGGTGCTCGAGTGTCATGGTCGAGTGTTCGGTGGAAAAACTCAACAGTTGCTCTTCAAGCATAGAATCATTCATTGGAAGGGTTTCTTCAACCTGTATCCTTGATAAGTGATCAGCAACACCGTTTTTAACCCCTGATTTATCGACTATCTCCATGTCGAATTCTTGCAGCAACAAAATCCATCTGAGCAGTCTAGGCTTAGCATCCTTCTTTTTCATCAAGTATCTTAGAGCTGCATGATCAGTATGCACAATAACTTTTGATCCAACCAGATAGGACCGAAATTTCTCAAAGGCGAACACGACTGCGAGCAATTCCTTCTCCGTGGTGGCGTATTTCACTTGGGCTTCGTCTAGTGTTCTACTAGCATAGTAGATCACATTCAGTTTCTTATCTATCTTCTGTCCCAGAACTGCTCCAACAGCATAGTCACTAGCATCACACATTATCTCAAAAGGGAGATTCCAATCGGGTGCTTGGACTATTGGTGCTGTTATCAAGGCGTCTTTGAGTTCGAGAAAAGCCTTGAGGCATTCCTCGTCAAAGACAAAATCCGCCTCCTTACAAAGGAAACGAGTCAGAGGTCTAGCAGTCTTTGAAAAGTCTTTGATAATTCGCCTATAGAATCCTGCATGTCCCAAGAAACTCCTAATGTCTTTGACAGTTTTCGGCGGCTGCAACTGAACCATAACTTCTATCTTAGCTTTGTCGACTTCAATGCCCTTTTCAGAAATCTTATGACCTAGAACGATCCCTTCTTTCACCATAAAGTGGCATTTCTCCCAATTAAGCACTAAATCCGTCTCAACGCACCTAGATAGAACCCTGCACAAGTTTGACAAACAAGAGGAGAAGGAAGAACCATAAACAGAGAAATCGTCCATGAACACTTTGACCATCTCCTCAATCAGATCCGAAAATATAGAAGTCATGCAACGTTGAAAAGTAGCAGGTGCATTACAAAGACCAAATGGCATTCTCCTATATGCAAATGTACCATAAGGGCAAGTAAAGGTTGTTTTTTCCTGATCATTTGGATGTATAGGGATTTGGAAAAATCCACTATATCCATCAAAGAAACAATAATATGAATGATTAGCCAACCTTTCAAGCATTTGGTCGATGAATGGCAAAGGATAATGATCTTTTCTAGATGCAGAATTCAATTTTCTAAAATCGATGCACATTCTATGTCTTGTAATAGTTATAGTTGGAGTCAAATCATCATTTTCATTTCTAATGACAGTGACCCCTCCCTTTTTAGGCACACAATGCACAGGATACACCCATTTACTATCAGAAATAGGATAAATTATATCAGCATCTAACAGTTTTAAAATTTCCTTTTTAACGACCTCCTTTAAATTCGGATTCAATCTCCTTTGAGGTTCCCTGCTAGAATAAGATTCATTTTCAAGGTGAATTCTATGTGTGCATAAATCGGGAGATATCCCTCTAATGTCAGACAGTGAGTATCCTAAGGCTTTTCTAAACCGTCTTAATTCAGAAAGCAACATGTTTAACTCATTATCACTCAATGCATTATTTACTATTACTGGATAAGTAGAGTTAGATCCAAGAAATGCGTACCTGAGCCCGGAGGGGAGTGGTTTGAGTTCCACTTTCGGTGATTTGAGCTCCGACCAGTCATCATCGATCTGATACTCGACCTTAGTGTGGTCGAGTGTTGAGGTCGAGTGTTGATTTTCAGAGGCTGAATCGGAATGCTCGAGCTCTGTTTGCTCGAGTGTTGAGGTCGAGTGTAAGGTCTCGAACTGTTTTTCACTTTTCAGTGATTTGCAAGAGTCCAACAAGCCTTTGTAGACCTCAGTTTCTTCGTATATGTATCCATCACAACCGTCTTTTATCAGAGTAGTACCAAGGTGGTCTTTCTCCATCAATTCTCCAAATAGGTCCTTTGAAAGATCATCTATTTCTTGTACCACGAACAGCTGACCCTCGATGGTCGGTTTTCTCATTATGTCGCTGATGCTGAAAGTCATCTTGAAATCTTTCCCAAGGTTGAGTTCGATTTCTCCTTTTGGCACATTGATCACAGCTCCTGTAGTGGCTAAGAAGGGCCTTCCAAACAGCAAAGGGTCCTTTGGTTCTTCTCCCATATCTAGAACAACGAAATCCGTGGGGATTTCTACTCCTCCAACCCGAACTGGTAAGTCTTCTAGAATTCCATGTGGAATCCTAACCTGATATGATCGTGGATGACACAACAGCTGCAGCACCTGAAGTAGATGGTCGGATTACACGTTCCAGAGCTAAGGAGATGGCCAAGGAAGCTCATTCCCTCATTGCCGAAGGAGTTGACAAGCTAGCAGCTGCACAAGTCTTCAACATCTCCATCTTGAAGACTTCTCCTGGTAATGATAACTAGGTAACTTAGGTGAGGAAGTTTGTACTCTTTTTCCCATAGAGAGTTTTGTCCCAATTGGGTTTTCTCTCATGGTTTTTAATGAGGCAGATGGAATCACTACGGTGAGTTACTTAGGAGTCTTACCATTAGGAGAATAATGTACAAACCAATCTGGTTTTGTAGTTAGTAGATTTTGAGGTGCACCAATTAGTGGGACGCTTCGTTGTTTTTATTTAAACGCCTTGCTGTTTTTTATAAGTTTCAAACTACATGTTGTTTTTGTTTGGAACTACATGTTGTTTTGGTTCTAGGGTTATATTTAAACCCCAGAACTTGCTGTAGACTTTTTTAGAGTATTATCATTGAAAAAGACTTCTTATTGAGTTTTTCATGCTCTCAAGCCACGGTTCTGGAAATCCTAGAGCCTGAATCTCCCATCACGTTGTGAGCCAAGAGATTCTTCACTAATTCATCTAATCACATAAATCTATCCATTCTCTATCACTTCATCTTCGTCACCTACAAGTCCTCATCACGTCCTCATCTTATTCCTAATTCATTCTGCCACGTCAATCCATCAGTTCTATTGTCACACAGAGACTTTGCCGTCATATCTCAGAAACCCCTCGTCCAAATACGCTCAAAACTCATAACCGAGTTTCTCACAGTTCAATCTATCCGCTGCTCAAATTTCATTCGATTCCGAGTTCTCTAGCCCTGATTTTCAGAGTTCTATCCTAGGAAGAATCACATCAAGTGGTATCAGAGCCAACTCTGTGCCAAGGCTGAGAAAATCTCTAACCCTAATCTCTCTTTCTCTTGTTATTTTTGTTCTCATTCATTGTTAGGGTTTAGATTAGTTTTCCTGATTGAATTAGGATTAGGTTTCGTTTCCTGATTGAATTAGGATTAGTTTTGAGTTTTCCTATTAGAATTAGGATTAGTTTATGTTTTCCTATTAGAATTAGGATTAGGTTTTGAGTTTTCCTATTAGAATTAGGATTAGTTTCTGTTTTCCTATTAGAATTAGGATTAAGTTTTCTGTTTTCCTGTTAGAATTAGGATTAGTTTAGGAATCCTATTCCTAGTAGGATTAGGGAAAGTTTTCGATATTTAGGCTTTTCATTCTTCTTTCTTTTCGTCTTAGAACTAGTTACTGTGAGCTGTTTTGACTTTCTTTCAGGTACAATGGAGCTTTCAGCTGAAGCTATGGAAGCTCTAAGCAAAGTCATGGCTCAGCAAATCAAAGAATCCAATCAAGCAATAGCTTCTCAACTCATTCAACAATTAGAGCACCTTGATAGCAAATTTGAGAATAGATTCAAAGAGCTAAAGAATGAGCATAGTGCTACAGACCCAGAATCGTCAGAGCCCCCTAGTCCTAATGAAGCAATCAGGATTGCTAAAGGAAAGGCACATGTGGGTTCTTCTTCTAGACAGCAGAGAGTTAGACGCCTTAAATCACCAATTAGAGACAGAGAAACAGTTGGTCATCAAAGGAGAAGCTCACAGCCACAAAGACGGTCTGATTATGTTGCTGGACATAAGATTTATGTGGAATCAGATCGTGAGCATTCAGGAGAAGGTGAGAGATCAGAATATAGTGGTGAAACGTTATGGAGACCCAGAAACAGGAGCAATGCACGTGAGTATGATCCTTTGAGACAGCAGTTGAGCAACATTAAGATCCAATTCCCTCCTTTTCATGGCACTAATGACGCAGAGACATATTTGGATTGGGAAAGGAAGATGGAGTCTAATTTTCTGGTGCAGGGAACTTATGAACTTAACAAGGTTAAGATAGCAG
Source organism: Lepidium sativum (assembly GCA_023374145.1). NCBI lineage: Eukaryota > Viridiplantae > Streptophyta > Magnoliopsida > Brassicales > Brassicaceae > Lepidium > Lepidium sativum. The sequence goes on along the minus strand of JAKUCM010005333.1, from coordinate 29,367 downwards.
TTTCAGAGTTTAATGGCTATGCATTGTTGTGGTGGGAGCAGTTGGGACTCGTCAGAGACAGACAAAGAGAGCCTCCAATCACCACTTGGAGAGAACTTGTTAGACACATGAGGAGAAAGTTTGTGCCTGCGTACTATCAGAGAGAGATGCTTAGCAAGTTGAGACGCCTTATACAAGGCACCAGATCAGTGCGTGATTACTATCAGGAGTTGGAGACACTTATGATCAGAGCTGATTTGAGGGAAAGTGATGATATGGTGATGTCTCGTTTTCTTGAGGGATTGAACAGAGAGTTGCAAGATAAGGTAGAGCTGCAGAATTATGAAGATGTGTAGGAAATGGTGCACAAAGCTGAGTTGATAGAGGCGCAGCTTAAGAGGAGAATTGGCATATCTACTTTCACTTCTAGTATCCCTAAGCCAAAAGAATTCACCAAATCAGCTCCAATCAAAGATAACAGACCTGCAGCCTTTGTAGTGAAAGAAGAGGTCAAAACAGAGCTTGAAACCAGAAGTGGCACTTCTAATAGCAATGTCAGATGCTTCAAGTGTCAAGGAATGGGACACTACTCCAGAGACTGTCCTAACAAGAAGATGTTTCTGTTGAGAGAAGGAGGAGAGATTGTGCCTCAGGAGAGTTCAGAAAGTGAGGTAGAGGACGATTTGGAGGAGGAAGAAGCAGCTGCAGCAGTTGGGGAGTTACTTGTTGCACGCAGAGCATTGAGCATTCAGGTTCATCCAGATGACAGAGATCAGCGTGAGAATCTCTTTCACACCAGATGTGTTGTTCAGGGAAAGGTGTGTACACTGATTGTAGATGGAGGGAGTTGCACTAATGCAGTCAGTGAAGAAATGGTAAAGAAGCTTAATCTGAAGACTACTTCTCATCCTAGACCATATCAGCTGCAGCGGTTGGATAGTAAAGGAGCCATTACAGTTTCTCAACAGGTTACGGTTCAGCTATCTATTGGGAAGTATGAAGATGAGCTGCTGTGTGATGTTGTGCCAATGAGGTCTAGTCACGTTCTGTTGGGTAGACCATGGCAGTATGATAGGCATGTGATGCATGATGGGTACACAAACAAGCAGGTGTTTGAGTACAAGGGACGAAAAATTACTCTTCTTCCACTTACACCAGCTGAAATATATAAGGATGAGATGCATATGAACAGAAAGGAGAAGGAGAAAGTGTCAAACGCATTGTACATCAATCACAGTGAGTTTAACAAGCTGGTTGATCCAGAAATGACTGCTTTTATGTTTGTGTACAAGGAGACATTGGCGTGTACTAAACCATCAGAGGAGCTTCCACATGAGATGATTCAGATTATTGAGGAGTATCAGGACGTTTTTCCTGAGGAGATACCACCGGGACTGCCTCAAATTCGTGGTATTGAGCATCAGATTGATTTAGTGTATGGTTCTGTGTTGCCAAACAAACCAGCTTACAGAACTAATCCAGTTGAGACTAAAGAGCTTCAGAAGCTAGGAGGAGCTGCAATCAACCACCCAACTTATGACAAGGAGCTGTATGCATTAGTTAGAGCACTTCAAATGTGGCAGCATTACTTATGGCCAAAAGAATTCGTCATTCATACAGATCATGAGTCATTGAAGCACTTAAAGGGACAGCAAAAGCTCAACAAGAGACACGCCAGATGGATGGAGTTCATAGAGACGTTTCCATACATAGTTAAGTACAAGAAAGGTAAGGATAATGTAGTTGCAGATGCATTATCAAGAAGGTACATTTTAGTCTCTACTTTAACTTCAAAGTTGGCTGGTTTTGAGCATATTAAAGACTTGTATGAGACTGACAATGACTTTGAGAGCTATGGCAAATGCCATAAGTTTGCTGTTGATAAATTCTTTAGACAGGATGGTTATTTGTTCTACAATAATCGCTTGTGTATACCAAGAGGATCAATCAGAGAGCTGCTAGTTAGAGAGGCGCATGGAGGTGGATTAGCAGGGTACTTTGGAGTTACAAAGACTCTACTTGGACTGTAGGATCACTTCTATTGGCCAAACATGAAGACATATGTCGATCAGGTTTGTTCTAGGTGTGAAACGTGTAAAATGGCTAAGAGTAAGGTATAGCCACACGGTTTGTACACACCTCTTCATATTCCTTCGCAGCCCTGGACTCATTTATCTATGGACTTTGTACTTGGCTTACCTCGAACCAGAAATGGTAGAGATTCTATTTTTGTGGTTGTTGACAGGTTTAGCAAGATGGCTCACTTTATAGCTAGCCACAAGACGAATGATGCTGTTTGTGTAGCTAATCTGTTTTTCAGGGAAGTTGTGAGATTGCATGGAATGCCTCAAGTGATAGTTTCAGATCGAGACACCAAATTCTTAGGGCATTTTTGGCAGACTGATGGACAGACAGAAGTAGTGAACAGAACGTTGTCAACACTTCTAAGGACGTTGGTGATGAGTAACATCAAGTCATGGGAAGAGTGTCTACCACATGTAGAGTTTACTTACAATCATGCTAAGCATTCTGCCACTCTCTTTTCTCCCTTTGAGATTGTTTACGGTTTTAACCCACAATCCCCTCTAGACTTGATTTCTTTGCCTTTGAGTGTGAAATGTAGTGCAGATGGAAAAGCAAAGGCTGAACAAGTTAGGAGAATTCATGCCAAAGCCAAGGAGAACATAGAGAAGAAGACAGAGTAGTACAAGAAGCACGCCAACAAAGGAAAAAAGGAGCTGATATTTGAAGAAGGAGATTTGGTCTGGATTCATCTCAGGAAAGACCGATTTCCAGAAGAGAGGAAGAGCAAGCTACTGCCACGAGTTGATGGTCCATTTGAAGTCATCCAGAGGATCAACAACAATGCTTACAAGATCGATCTCCAAGGTAAGTATAACATATCAAATTCGTTTAATGTTTCTGATTTGCTTCCTTATGTTGCAGATACAGATTTGAGGACAAATCCTTTTCAAGAGGGAGACAATGATATGATCGTGGATGACACAACAGCTGCAGCACCTGAAGTAGAGGGTCGGATTACACGTTCCAGAGCTAAGGAGATGGCCAAGGAAGCTCATTCCCTCATTGCCGAAGGAGTTGACAAGCTAGCAGCTGCACAAGTCTTCAACATCTCCATCTTGAAGACTTCTCCTGGTAATGATAACTATGTAACTTAGGTGAGGAAGTTTGTACTCTTTTTCCCATAGAGAGTTTTGTCCCAATTGGGTTTTCTCTCATGGTTTTTAATGAGGCAGATGGAATCACTACGGTGAGTTACTTAGGAGTCTTACCATTAGGAGAATAATGTACAAACCAATCTGGTTTTGTAGTTAGTAGATTTTGAGGTGCACCAATTAGTGGGACGCTTCGTTGTTTTTATTTAAACGCCTTGCTGTTTTTTATAAGTTTCAAACTACATGTTGTTTTTGTTTGGAACTACATGTTGTTTTGGTTCTAGGGTTATATTTAAACCCCAGAACTTGCTGTAGACTTTTTTAGAGTATTATCATTGAAAAAGACTTCTTATTGAGTTTTCCATGCTCTCAAGCCACGGTTCTGGAAATCCTAGAGCCTGAATCTCCCATCACGTTGTGAGCCAAGAGATTCTTCACTAATTCATCTAATCACATAAATCTATCCATTCTCTATCACTTCATCTTCGTCACCTACAAGTCCTCATCACGTCCTCATCTTATTCCTAATCCATTCTGCCACGTCAATCCATCAGTTCTATTGTCACACAGAGACTTTGCCGTCATATCTCAGAAACCCCTCGTCCAAATACGCTCAAAACTCATAACCGAGTTTCTCACAGTTCAATCTATCTGCTGCTCAAATTTCATTCGATTCCGAGTTCTCTAGCCCTGATTTTCAGAGTTCTATCCTAGGAAGAATCACATCATAACCGATCTGTCAGCTAGTACCAAGGATATCTTGCAAGACTTGTATTTATCGAACCCTAATCTTTTGGCGACTTTTAGAGGCATTAGGCTGATCGATGCCCCTAAATCACACAAGCAACTCCTGAATGTGAGAGGTCCAAGCGAACATGGAATCGTGAATGTTCCTGGATCATCAAGCTTCTTAGGCACAACTTTTCTTTGTATAATAGCGCTGACCTCATGAGTTAGCACAACCATCCCTTCGACTTCTTGTGTTCCGTCCTTCACTGCGTCTTTCAAAAACTTTTGATAAGGGGGCATTAGCATAAAGGCGTCTAGAATTGGTATTTTTACTTCAACGTCCCTCATCTGCTTTTCAAAGAGAGCATTGTACTTGTCTGCAACATCCTTTTTGAATCTCTGTGGAAAAGGAAGCTGCGGTTTGAAAGGAGGTGGAGCAAACGTCTTTGGGTCTTTTTGTACGTCAGTTGTGTTTTTGGGCTAATCTTCGGACACTCGAGCAGGTGGTGCTCGAGTGTGTTGATCGAGTGTCAAAGGTTTCAGCTTTTCCGTGCTGATTTCTGTCTGTTCTTCGACCAAATCATCCTCCCCTTCTTGAAGGACACTGTCCTCAGTGTTCTCTGTCGGTTCAGCACGAATTAGCAATTCACGGACACTACGGAGTGTAATGGCGTTGGCGTGATACTCCTTAGGGTTTTGAACAGCTTTTCCAGGTAGCTGTCCGGTTTGTTTGTTTGTTTGTTGATGAAGATCCTTGTTGATTCTCCACATATTTGAGACGAGCATTGAGGGTCTCAAATTTGCAGTTGAGTTCATTATGTGAAGCATCGATCTTAGCATGTACTTCAGCAAATTTCCGTGTTAATTCGGAAGCGCTGGCTGTCTGTCCCTTTAGTATCTGCTGCAAGATGTCCATTACTTCAGGTGTTTGTTGTGGTGGTTGGGTGTTGTATCGAGGAGGTGGTTGGTGGTGTGTTTGCTGGTACTGTTGTTTGGGTATGAATGGTTTTGGTTGTGGTTGCGGATGTGGTTTGGGTGGGTACACCTGATCGTTTAGATTCGCCACATTTGTGTTTCTGTAGGATAGGTTGGGGTTGGGTTTGTAGCTGTTGAATTGTCTGAAATTGTTGCTTTGGTTTTGTACGAAATTGACCTCTTCAACCTCGTCATCGTCTTCTTCAACCCGTTCTGTTTCTCCGACATGGTGTACTTGCTTATGGTGAGCTGAAAGTAGCTTGTCCAGTTTGTCTTGTATGGCTTTGAGCTCCTTTCTACTAACCATATCGGAATCTGTTACGCCTCTAGGAGTTCGATCATAGTCTTCACTGTATTGGCCGTCTGCTTGAGCTAAATTCTCCACTAATTCCCATCCATCATCGACATCTTTATTCAGAAAATTCCCATTGCTGGCTGTGTCTAGCAACATGCGTATCTTGGGGATCACGCCTCTGTAGAGAGTACTGAGAAGGGACTCAGTAGTAAAACCATGATGAGGACATTGTGATTGGTACATCTTGAATCGTTCCCAAGCCTCAGAGAATGTTTCGGAATGGTTTTGCTTAAAACCAGAGATGGAATTGCGGAGTTTCGCAGTTCTGGAATTGGAAAAGAATTTTCCTAGAAATGCTTCTTTGCAGGCGTCCCATGATGTGATAGACCCTTGTGGCAAGTGTTTTTCCCATAGATGTGCTTTGTCTCCAAGAGAGAAAGGAAACAATCGCAATTTCAGAGCATCCTCACTAACCCCATTTATTTTTGTCAGACTGGTTAGTCTTTCAAATTCATCAAGATGATCTAGTGGGTCCTCAGACGGTAAACCATGAAATTTACTGTTCTGAACCATGGAAATCATTCCACTCTTAATCTCAAAGTTGTTGTTGGCGATGGCTGGTGGGACAATTCCATGGCGTTGAGTGTGAATACTCGAGGATTAGGATCAATGATTAGGGTATTCCTAGGGGTTCTAGACTTATCTATCAACCTATTTAGATGACCTCTAAGCAAGGAATCACAAAGTAATCACATTCGCTATCGCGCAATGGGACCTCTCCTAAAAGACAACCTGACTTGACTCTCGCCCAACGATTGGAAATTTAAGAGGCCTTAAGTATGGACCTTACAAAGCCTAATAACACCCTAGACAATCAATCTCTTGAGCTAGGAAGATGCTATCTTAATTTAAGCATGTTCAAGTGATCCCCAAACGCCTCTCGGGGGGATTCACCAAGAGATCGAATTTCAATTGATCAGAAAGAAACAAGCATTAAGAACACTTAAACTAAAGAGATCTAAGACCTTAATTAAACATAAACAAATCTAGAAATCCCTAAGTTTTCCCCTAATCTCACCCTTTTCTCAAGAACCCTAGACTAACTTACTCAGAATTCATGAAATAAAACATAAACTTAAAATCGAAATCTAATTGCATAAAACTTAAGTATGAAAAATCGTAAATGCCTTAGTAAAATAAGAGACTCGAAAATTGCTAGAAAAAATTGTATTTTGAAAGTAGAAATCCTAGTACAATTTATAGATCAAAAGATCTTAAAGAAAAGGAAAAATACTTAAAGAGAAAAAGGGAAAAATTCCCTTGAAAGAAAAATGGGAATTTCCTTTTAAAAGTTAAAAGGAAATTTCCTTAAGAAAGAAAATAGAAAAGGCCTAAAAGATAATTGGGCTTGCACAAAGGGGCTTTTGATGGGCCTTTTTCGCAGAGAAGCCCAAAGATTTAATCTTCGTCCAAAGTCTTAGTTCTGGCCCGTAAAGTCACTCGACCAAGTGATGGTCGAGTGTCATGCTCGAGTGTCGGAGACTCGAGTGACAAATCTTCTAGTTTGCATCTTGAACTTCAACCTTAGGCCAGTCGATTCCTCATTGGTCTTCTTGTAATCCGAAATACTCCGTGATAATCTCCAAAAAGTACCTAAAAATCCCTTTTATGCAATGTATGCAATGCCCGACACTAATAATGCAAAATATGCTAAAAAGAACCTAAAACAATGATAACAATGCAAGTATGAATGCAAAACATGCTAAATAATGGTCCTAAAATGTGGTAAAATGTAGACACATCAACAGACTTGTATTACTAGATCAACTATGGGATCCAAGCTCATAGTTCTGGAGTTAGCTGGTCAAGAAGCATTCTTGATAATCTTCCAAAGATTGGAAAAACACGTCTTTATGTGTCCTTAAGCTGTGATTTGAAAGCAACAATTGATGTATCATTGAACAAACTCACGTATAAGGATGAGACACAAAGTTATAAGGGCTTTTGGAAGCTGGAACTTTAACTTTGGAGTTTGTTATCTTTCGGTTCAACCCTTAGCCAATGTATACTCTGATTATAAAGAGTATACTCTCTGTAATTCATTTTTTACGATATTATTCAATGAAGCTTCTTAGACCACCTCCATTGGGGTATCTAACACCGAGTCTTAACAATAAAAAAAAAGGAAAATGTTTAATGGAAGAGAACCAACTTTTAATGTTGAGCTTTAAGAAACATTAAGAGCCGGTGATTGGTCTTATGATTTTAGGGGAAAGAAATCAAAGGCCCGTCTTTTGCTTTCTTCTTTCTTGGGGGAGAAGAAGAAGACGAATAGAAGAAGAAGGAAAACAAATGGCAGCCGCAACTCTCTCCGCCTCTTCGGCATAACATTTTCTTAGGGTTCGATTTACCTTCTTTATTTTTCTTGATAAAAAGTCGATCTTCGTCTTCCTTCATACTACTTGCCATGTTCGGGGAAGAAGAAGAGAACGCTGTTGAACTCAAGATCGGAGATGATATTTCTTTATTCTCTTCTCCATATTGACGCTGATATACTTGTAATTTTAGCGTTTGTTCGCTTCATTCAATTGATTTTAGTGCAATACGATTCAAAAGCATTCTTTTTGAATAACGATTGTGCTTACAGATTTTGACCATCCTTTTAATAACCTCTGGAAATCTCGCACTGAATTTAAGGAGTATGTTCTCTTGACAATAGAGTTTTTGAAGGCAAAGTGCTTGATGAACTGTGAAGTATCTTTGATCTTTGAGCACAAGTATGAAACAACTTCAGCAGGTCTTTGAGGATCCCATGAATCAAGTTTCTCAGTAAGTATTAGTTTTTGTGCTTCATAAAGATTAATTCTTCCATTTTGGGAGACTTTGAGTTGAAGAATGCGCTCAGTTTTTTTTTTATTAGTCTACACTGATGCATTTACTTATAGATTAGTGAGGCTGGCTATTGGGCTGATAGTTATGTCAATTCCACTATTAGGAAAAAAACATCATTGTTTCATGATGATTTTAGTTGAAGAAGTTATTCTTTTTCTCCTTGCAGGGTGTTTGAGATGTCAGCAATATGTAAAACGATTCAGCCGGTACAAGAATCCAGATGCTGTTAGTCAAGTTCGAGAGTATCCTTTTCTGAACTACTTGATTTTAATAGTTTTATATACAATGGTTACTTTGACAAGCTTGCATCTTTATTCAAAAGACTAGTATTATGAGAATATGGATTGCGTTACAATACTTGCATTGATTCTGCTATTCTTAACACTGTACTATTATTGAGAGTTTACGGTCACTGGCTAATGGTTTTAATGCTTATTCCATTGGATTCTTCTGTAACATGTTTACCTTAACTCAACTTTCATAGAATACTGAGCAGACATCGACTTACTGAGTTTGAGGTAATATGTTTTATTTTGAAATTGGATTTTTGTCATCAACTAAGTCGTTTTAGCATAAGACTTTAAACCATTGTATTTGCCGTTAATAAAACAGCTCTGTGTTCTCGACAATCTATGTCATGAAACTGTTGAAGAAGCAGTGGCAATGTAATGTTAACTTATTGGATACCAGAAACTGAACCTTGTATGCTTCCTGCAAATGCTTCACATCAAGTTGGTGTTGGAGGTTTTGTATTAAATCAACATAAAGAGGTATAAATATATAAGAATCAGATCGATCATTAATTCTCTCTATAGCACTACAAGAAAACATAAGGTTTACAACTCCTAATTTTGTCCCTAATTCGTTGTTTAGGAAATTTACAACGAATTAGGGACGCCACGTGGTTAGTCTTGTCCTGCGCGTCGTAAGGCAAAAAGAGTTGTAAAAACGTCGTAAACATATTGTCCGCGTTGTAAAAATGATGTCAAACAAAACGTTGTAAATTAGTTGTAAATTTAGCAAGTAACTTACAACGCCATGTTTAAAACTAATTAGAGTCGAATTTTTTATAATGAATTAGAGACGAAGCAGTTTACAACGAATTAAAGTCGAATTACTTTACAACTCACTAAAGACAAAACCTTTACAACTAATTAGAGACGAAATGTTTTACAACTACTTAAGGATGTATGTTTTACAACTAATTAGAGACCATTTTTTACGATTCTTGCCAACGAATTAGAGACTAATATTTTTTTAATTTTTAATCAAAATTATTCAAATATTTTTTGTAATTTAATAAAATTATGAAATGAATTAATTAAAAATAAAATATGATATTAAAATATGTTTACAAAAGTAATTAAAATTACAAAACATTTATCGTAGTAGTTCGTCGAACATGTCTGTACTACGGTCGTGTTGATCTTTGGCAACTCGCTCGTTCAAATCGACTTCGACAAATTTACGTAGGCCTAATCCTGAGGTTCCAACGTCTAAGCTCCAAAGCCGCAGTTGCATGAGGATTGCTCGCAACCAAAATATCCATCATGGATTCCATTGCTGCGACTTTCTGATCCGTCATTTGCTTTAGCGAGGCCAACTCTGCACGGTATTCCTGCAACTCACTGCGAAGCGAGTTTTCGCCTATCCAGTTAGACGTGACTGTCTGGACATCTTGGGAGGATCATATTCCAATAATTCATCATTTTTTGTCAGAGCAATCTGGAAAAACGTTTTGTCAGAGAATAATAATTATATAAATTATGTTAGAAATTAAAACTAACTAGATTATTAAATTAAATATCTGTTTATAAATTGCGTTGATTTCATGAGCACTAAATTCCATAGGAGTACCATCAGAGGATTCCTGGGAAAGCTGAGTTTGACACACCTGAACAGCAGCTTCAACCTGCCTGCACCGAGGATCAATGAAGACGCCGACTTCTTATACGTTGCGGCGTACAATTCTGGAAGCGTAGGAATCTATCCAATTTTTTCTGCCTAAAATAGGAAAATTTAAATTAATTAGTAATTTAAGTTAAATAATATTGAACAAAAAAATTAAATTTAAAAAAAATACTTACTATTTGTATAGCAACTCGCCGAAAGGCATCTGATCTGCAGTGTGCGGCATTGTGACTGGTAACCCATCAGAACCAATCGTCTTCCGCGAGGCGGAACAATGAGCAACTCTCCTCACTGATGTCGCGTCTACCCAATAACTCTTCAACCCTTCCCAACACGCGTTGGTCATGAACGTGGGTTTCCCGACATCTCCCTTCACCTCCCACTCTGTTTTCCAGTCCGAAACTGTGTTACAAAGCTGTTTCATGGCTTTGTGGTTGAACTCATGTCGGAAAGTCTCGTTGATGGAGACATCTCAATTCCAACATTGCTAGTAAGAAAAGAAAGTAATAAGGATTTAATAGATATTAATTAAATATGCTTAATAAAAAGTAATTTTAGTTTTAAAAAAAAAATTACCGCCAAAATCTTGAATCACGTTATGCGAATGTAATGCGGTGTTGATTTTCAATTTGGAGTCGCCTCCACGAAGTAGCTTTTGATGCATTTTGTGATGGTTCGCCCCACCTTACTATCACCACCAAACCTGAAAATTTTAAAATAGGTATAATTATAAGTTATTTAACTATAAATAATTATATTAAATTTCTAAATCTACTAAATATATTAATATATAAATGAGAACATACCAATAAGTACCAGTTGGGCGATAGATATATAGAAGGGGCAAATTCTCGCGATTTGGAGCCACGAGAATATCCTCAACCCAATACTACGCATATGGTGCATCTGGTGGCACCAAAATGTCTGGATGAACCGCCGCATTCGTCGGTGGAGGATTTACGACAACTTCTGGTGTCGAAGAAGGACCCAGCGGACTGTGACTCTGCGGATGGAACTGTGACTGTGTCTCTGGCACAGCAGAGGAAGTCTATGATGATGCAGTGTCATGCACCATGTCACTGTAATGGACACGACGTGTATGCTTACGGGGTCTCATATTTGTAGTACCTACAAAAGAATTTTCCGTATATGAAAAATTGAATCGTACTATTACATAATTTATAAATTCTAAATTCCGTACCTACTACATAATTTCTAAACAATCAATACATGTTTTAAATCCTTATCATTTGTTACATAAAATTGTAGAGAGAAGGGAGAGAGGAATACCTTAGAGAAAAAAAGAGGATTGTTGAATCATGGAATGAAGTTGCAAAATTGGTGCTGTATATATAGGAATTACGGGACGTTGTAAAAACGTTGGGCAAATAAATTTCCTTGTAAATGAGTTGTAAACATAGGGTCGCCGTTACAACGTAACGCTTGTTAAGATGTTGGTAAGTGTGGATGCAACGTACCGTAACGGTACATTGCATGTAATAAATTAGAAAACATCGTAAAGACGTTGTAAGGCCAAAACATCGTAAAGACGTTGGCAGTTAACAACGTCTTTACGACGCTTTTTACTGCCAACGTCTTTACGAAGTTTTGGCCTACGTCTTTACGACGTTTTCGCCTCACAAGGCCTTCAAGACGTAAGGCCAAAACATCGTAAAGACATTGGCAGTAAAATACGTCGTAAAGAAGTTGTTAACTGCCAACGTCTTTACGATATTTTCTTTTCATTTTTTCTCTAACTTTTTTCACGATGTTTTCATCTTTACGATGTTTTCTTTTCAACGACTATTTATATGTTTTCGCGTTTTGAAACATAAGTAATCTATTAAATTCAAATGATTAAAAAACTTTGATTGATATAACGTAGATTATTGAAGATACATGAAAATAGTAACGTAGATTGTTCATACATGTTAACACGTAGTATCAATCAGAGTATTCACCATTACTATCATTTCCACTACTCGGATTATCACTTTCCGCAAACTTGTCACGTTCCTCGTCGTCAGCATCTTCTATAGGGAGATCTTTGTATTCTCGGTTTTCCGGATCAATAAGCACCACTAGCTTTGTAGCTTGATCGGGCACTGTATAGATGTACATGATTCTTCTTGAAACGGTAAATCTCCACCTCCAATAATTCGCCCACGGGAAGTGATCTTCACTATAGCTAACCAATTGATTCCAGACTCTTTGATCCTAGGATATGAAATGAAGCTAACTTGCTCTGCTTATGATGATAACATGAAAGGCTCAAATTTGTTGTATCTTCTTCTCCCATTTACATCCACAACTCCAAATTTGTTGTAACAGACACCTCTGTTAATTACGGGATCAAACCAATCACATTTGAATAGCACGCATTTAAACCCAATTAATCCCACAAATTCCACATCGATAATCTCTTGCAAAACCCCATAGAAATCGGTTTCACCCTTCACACATACTCCCCGATTGGCCGTTGCATGCCTTACACCGTACTCAAATGTGTTAAATATGTATCCTCTGGTGAAATACATGAGTGTTGTTGTTAACCTTGGATCAAATCATGAAACCATGGTGGGTATAATGGATCATCATAGTCAACCTGTATACACAGTTAAAAATTAGTCATAACGTAATTAGAATTCTCATATTTATACAATTTACTCTTACTTGGTCCTTCAACTAGAGTGCAAAGTGCATATCTTTCCTCTTAAGTAATTTTGCATCTAAATTCCTTCAATAGTTTTTTTTACCTCACTAACAAATAAACTATACATGTATAAAAATATGTTAATTTAATAAATAATACTAGACCAATAACATTAAATATATATGTCATATACATATATATATGCACCTTTCAAATGAAAGCACTTCAGTACAATTCAGAAGTATATATGTGTGTGGCGCGTGGCGGTCTTTGGGACTACTCCACCAAACTTCTTTTAGTTTGCCACTTAGACGCCCAATTGTGGAAAAGATATCAGGAACTCCCTCTACTGCATAAGTTTGGGCAACACCACCATCATCATATCTCCTAGGTGCTATTTTTCGTGTGTGAACGGTGGGTGCAATGTAGTACAATGTGAAATGCGACGTTTTTCTGTCAAACTACCAACAACGATTGACCCTTTGACTTTTGACAGATTCTTTGCTTTGCCCTTAAGAGTTTTCATAAAACGTTCAAATGGGTACATCCATCGAAAATGAACAGGTCCAACTAGTAGTGCTTCGTGAGGAAGGTGCACTGGGAGATGTTCCATAACATCAAAGAACGAAGGAGGAAAAATCGTCTCTAAGTTGCACAACAAGAGCGGTATATTTGTTGAAAGTTGTTCCAAACCTTCTACTGTGATTGTTCGTGCACTCAAATCACTAAAAAAAGCTCCAATACCTAAAATATACAGCGCACGTTATATGAGTGATATATATATAGGTTTATACCCATTACTAAATTATGTTAAACAAATACCTGCAAGTGCTTCGTGTACATTTTTCGGAAGTAACTTGGCCAAAGCAAAGGGTAGTAGTCGTTGCATGAACACATGACAATCATGACTTTTCATTCCTGTAAACTTTTGCCTTTTCTCAACACATCTTGAGAGATTCGAAACATAACCATCAAGAAACTTCACCTCTAATGACACCCAATTGAATAACGCCGTTTTCGCCCCCGATGACAACCTAAATATCGAAATTGGAATTTTGTCGTCGCTTTTGATATGTAACTCACTCCTAGAACAAATAGCTGGTAAGTCTAAATGCGAATTTATGTTATCCTTTGTCCTACCAGCCACGTTCAGAATCGTATGCATGATATTCTCAAATAAATTATTCTCGATGTGCATCATATCCAAATTGTATCGAATTAACAAATATTTCCAATATGGCAGCTCCCAAAATATACTCTTCTTATGCCAATTATGATGTCGCCCATAATAGTCCGACATTTTACTAGGAACGTGCCAATTACCTCCTCGAGGAGCAGTTGCCAAAGCGCCGTAATAATATGTTTGCTTCGATTTCCTCTCCTGATAGATACAGTGGTGGAGGATCCTTTACCATAACTTTACTCTTGAATAGAGTCGTGTTCCGTCGGTACGGATGGTTAATTGAAAGAAATCAACGATGACAATCAAACCAAGACGTCTTCATCCCATGCTTCAGTTGAAATGCATATGTCCTCCCAAGGCAATACAAACTAGCCAATCTCCCATGTGTTGTCCAACCTGATAACATTCCGTAGGCAGGGAAGTCACTTACCGTCCACATAAGCACCGCCTTCATCGTAAATTTTTTTGGGCAGAACACGTGCGTCCATAACTGTTTCAGCTCATGAATCAGAGGTTGCAAAAACACGTCAAAAGATCGTTTCAGATGACTAGGACCAGGAACTAATATACTTAGGAATAAAAATTCTTTTTCCATGCACATTTCCAGAGGAAGGTTATAAGGCGTAAGGATTACTGGCCACAAAGAATATTGTCTCCCAGACATTCCAAACGGACTACAACCATCGGTGCATAGAGTAAGATAAACATTCTTAATATTCCTAGCAAAATCTTTGTGTACCGTATTAAAATGTTTTCACGCCTTTTCATCTGAAGGATGATTAATCTCTCCATCCGTCTGTGAATGCTCTGCATGCCATCTCATCGCAGCTGCTGTCCTTTCCGACTAATATAACCTCTTCAACCTATCATTTATTGGCAAACACCACATCCGTTGATACGGTACCTTCTTACGCCCACTCCCTTGTGCCTTATATCTTGGCTTCTTACAGAACCGACATTCTTGTAACAGATCATCATCTTTCCAATAGATCATACAATTATCTATATAAACATCAATGGTTTCGCAAGGCAACCCAAGACTATAGACCAATTTTTGCGTATCATAATATGATTCAGCACACACATTGTCTTTCGACAAATACTCTTTGAGAAAATCAGTCCACATATTCATGCATGACTGAGATGAATTACATTCTATTTTAATATTCATCATCCTAGCTACCAATGATAATTTAGACAGACCTTCTCTACATCCCTCGTAGAGAGGCTAGTTTGCAGTATCTAGCATGTCATAAAACCTTTTTGCATCTAAATTGGGTGTCTCAGAAACAATAGGTTGATCAGTATTAGTTTCCTGAAATGCATCTGTGACCATCTCATGCATCGTATCATGCTCTACAACCCCATGAATCTCATTCTGATAACCAACATCATGCAAATTACTTGATTCACCTATATTAGCATCAACATTCTTAAAATTACTACTACTTGCTTCATCATTCCCACCAACACTATCACCTTCCCCATGGTGAAACCAAATGTAATAATGTGGTGTAAACCCTCTATTTAATAGATGATTCCAAACAGATTCTACTCGGGCGAGTTTCATATTTTTGCATTTCCGACAAGGACAAAACATCTTACATGATTCAACCGTGATTTCGGTTTGACTAGCCTGGTGCATGAATATTTATGCCCCATTCATAAAATCTTTTGTCATGATTCCTGCATCATCTCTATGCATGTACATCCACTTCCGTTGCTCGAATATATCTCCACCAAAAGACTTTTTTGGATTTTTTTCCCAAAACTGGTATTTTTGCATAAATATTTTTTTTCTTCTCCAAACCGATTTTTTTCCTCTCTACCAAGTTTTTTGTTGTTGTTTGATGTTGTGATTTATGAAGAGAGTCCTCCTCCTTATATAGGAAAAAAATTAACAATGATTTTACAACGTTAAACAAAATACGAGTAATTTACAACGTATGTAACTAACCATAAATATCTAATTTAAAATTTTGTTCTTAAATAGTTGTAAACTAGTTAGTCGTAAAATAGTTGCAAAGTAGAGACGTTTTAACAATGAAATTTGAATTTTAACAACGCCTTTACAACATACATTAGAATTTTATTTAAACAATTTACGTAACACAAAAAACGTGTTTACCTAATTTCATATTTTGTTTTTAACTCGATGTAAAAGATAAAGGTCATAAACGAGTTGCAATTTAGGGACTAATTAACAACGAAATGTATTGGAAATGGCAAAGTGTTGTCAAAACATCGTAAAATCCCAATTAAGTTACAACGAAATTTTTCGTTGTCCGTTTACAATTCATTTACGATGAAATTCACTAACATCGTAAAGGAGTTGCAGAGACGTCCCAATTTTACAACGTCCCCAAAATGTTGTAAAACTCCGTCCCTAAACTAATGTTCTCTTGTAGTGTAGAGTTGTTAGACTTATTGATTTATAATCTCTCTAGGTGCTTGTGGTTCAAGAAAAATATTGTGCACCATCAATTACACAGGTCTTTGGAGATTACCAACATGGTTTATTAATAAATTAGAAGAGATCTTCTCTAGTGTATATCATATTATCTTGACCATCAAATAACGCTTAGTGGTCTTAAATTTGTCTTTAATTAAAATTTTTAATGAGTACTAAATTGATAAGACTGGTAGGATTTTTCAATGCTCCTTACAATGACTAAATATTCAGAAATGTCGAATCATCTTTGAGTTTTTGCTTCGTTCCAGAAGTTGTTGATTTATTGTTTGAAATAAATCTGAGTCTTACGTTTAACTGATTTTATTTTTTGTTTGTTTCATAAACAGGTGGAACCAGTGTGAACCAGTTGGAACTTAGTAACGTTCTTTGTGTAAGCTATGAAAATGAGTTGTTATTATAAAGAAGGTTGTCTCTCAAAATTTGATTTTCTTTATTATTTCACATATTTGTTCATAATCAACATGTTACGTTGAAATATGATCATGAGTATTTTCTATGTAGAACTTTGTGATATGGCTTATTGTTATATCTGTCATAGCTAAATGTCATGTGTGTTTGTACTGCATATATACTCTTACTTATTTGTAGTCTCATCTTTTAATTGAAACTTGTGGAATTAATAATGAAGGAAACTTGGTGGTTCAGGTTGATCCTGTGTTTGAGGGTTTGAATGGTGGAGTTAGTAGTTTGGTGAAGTGGAATCCGGTTACAAATGTTGAAGGAAACGATATTTGGAACTTCTTGAGGACTATGGATGTTCCGGTTAACATATTGTATGCAGCAGAATATGTTTTGATAGGATGTGAGCCTTGCACGAGAGAGTTATATTAACATTTGATATTTTACTCATATAACATTTGTTGTAACATTTTATAAAATTTAAAAATCTTAGAGGTTCTAAGTTATTATTTGCATTAAAAAAAATTAAGAATCTCATTAGAGATTGCTAGCATTGGAATTGCTCTTGCTTCTCTCTAAATTGATTCTCTCTCAACAATCTCAACAAACTCGCGTTGAATTCCAATTCAACGGATTTCTGATTCCGCTCTTCTTCTTCCTCCTTGTTTCGTTGATAAATTCCGATTAACTGGAATCTATTTTCTTTTTGTTTTCTTGGTGATTTTCTCACCGATTTCTTTGTTTTCTGGTCAATTCACGGCCAGTTTATCACCGATATCTAGGTTATTCCACCTAAGAATCCTTTCTTCTATGATGGTGACATTAAGAAAAGTTGCACATTGTCTTGGGAAAGCTAGCAGCTTAACGACGAAGAGAGACACTCGTTCTATCGCTCACTCTGCAAAATCAGAGACTTCCGAGTAAAATCAAACCGTCGAGGAGACAAATCCGGCTATTCAGGGAGGTTCTCTCACGCCTTTTGGTCTCACGAATCAAGTAACACCTCAAGTCTTTAAATTTCGAAGGAGCTCAGAATTCTCCATACTTTCTTGCAAATGGGGACCACCCATGTGTGTCAATAATCACTGAAATTCTCGATGGATCCAACTATAATACCTGGAGTATTGCAATGACAAGTGCCTTAGATGCGAAGAACAAGATAGCCTTTGTTGATGGTACAATTCCGAGACCACTTGAAACTCAATAACACTATCGGATATGGTCAAGATGCAACAGCTTGGTAAAGTCATGGATCCTAAACTCAGTCTCTAAGCAAATATATGGCAGTATTTTGAGTTTTAGTGGTGCTAGTGAGATCTGGAAAGACCTTCTTGTGCGATTTATATAACAAATTTGCCAAGATCCTATTAGATAAGTCAACAGATATGGACTCTGCATCAAGGATTTCTGGATCTGTCAACCTACTACACAAAACTGAAGACTTTGTGGGATGATTTGGAAGGTTCTGAATGTGTAAAGACTTGTCGCACATGTACTTGATGTAAAGCCAATGCAGTAAAAGAAGATCACACAAGAATCATAAAATTCCTAGCAGGTCTAAATGAGTCTTACTCAAACGCCAAAACTCAGATTATAATGCAGAAGACTGTCGCACATCTTGCAGAAGTTTATAATCTCTTGGACCAGGACCATAGTCAAAGGAATATCAACCCTCAGTCCATCTCTTCAGCTTAGTAGCAGAAACTACAGGAACTACTAGTTTGATCAACGCTGTAAACAAGGGAACAAAGTCACAGAGACCCATTTGCTCTCATTGTGGATACAATGGCCATACAGTAGATAAATGCTAGAAAATCCATGGTTATCCTCCAGGTTTCAAACACAAAGCTACAGGGAATTCCAATATTGCTCAAATGGAGTTCACAAACACAGCAGGAAAAGACGAAGCTCTACCTAGTCAGCTGCAGACTCTTTCAAAGGATCAAATTCAAAATGTCTTAGCCTTCTTCAACTCTAAACTAGCACTAGCAAGGGTTACTGAAGCACAAACACAACCTTCAACCTCTGGAGGAACAATTACTGCAGCTTCAGGTATTTCTTTCTCTTCTCGAACTCTCTGTTTTGTTGCTACTTTGCGTGCTACAGGTACACTTTTAGGAGCTCAGTCCTGGATTTTAGATAGAATGTGGGTCATGACAGCGACATCTTTACAAATCTGCACGTTATTGAGAACAAATCTGTGACTTTGCCAACTGGAGTTAATGTTAAAGTTGCTGGAATAGGAGAAGTCAGACTTAGTGATTCTTTAGTTTTGAAGGATGTTCTCTTTATTCCAGGATTTAGACTTAATCTTCTTAGTGTTAGTCAGCTAACAGATGATCTGAACTGCTGTGTCATCTTTGACAAGAAGTCTTGTGTAATACAAGAGCTTACCAAGGGTCAGAAGATTTGGCAAGGTGGACAAATCAACCGTCTGTATGTTCTAAACCAGGAGCAGCTATCAGATTTTATAGTTTTTGAGTCTAGTACTAGAGTCAACATTAACTGATGCAACTATATGGCATCATAGATTAGGGCATCCCTCTCAAGCAAAAATAAAGTCTCCCAGTCCTGTATTGGGTATTAAAGAGAAGAATAAAGATGTTTTTCACTGTAGTATTTGTCATCTCGCAAAGCAAAAGACTCTTCCTTATAATTCAGAAAACAATATGTGCAAAGCTTCTTTTGATCTTCTACATATTGACATATCGGGACCTTTTTCAGTGGAAATAGTAGATGGATACAAATACTTTTTTAACCATAGTGGACGATTTCTCAAGAACTACATGGGTGTATTTGATGCGTCTTAAGAGTGATGTTTTGATGATCTTTCCTGATTTTTGGAAAATGATTGAAACTCAGTATCAAGCCACTATTAAGAGTGTGAGATCAGACAACGCTCCAGAACTGAAATTTGAGACTCTACTCAAAGTAAAAGGTATTCAAGCTTATCATTCATGTGCAGAAAAGCCTCAACAAAATTATGTGGTAGAAAGAAAACACCAACATATTTGAAATGTTGCTAGATCTCTTTTATTTCAAAGTAATGTTCCTTTACAACATTGGAGAGACTGCATTCTCACTGCAGTTTTCATTATTAATCGTTTGTCGAGTCCCTTATTGCAGAATAGGTCACCTTACGAGCTATTGAACACAAAGGCGTCTAAATATGAGGACCTGAGAGTGTTTGGCAGCTTATGTTACAGCGCAACATCTCCGAAAAAAGACATAAGTTCATACCCTGCATTTTCCTTGGATATCCTGTAGGTTACAAGGGTTATAAGTTGTTAGATTTAGAAACTAACATGATTCACATTTCCCGTAATGTAATTTTTCATGAAAAGATGTTTCCTATTAGAGACAAATAAGTGCAGCTTTCAGATTTTTTCTCTGCATCAACATCAGATGCACGTAAGGAGACTGAAACAATGCAACAAGAGGACTTATCTTCACAAAATGATGCAGGCTTAACTTCACACACTGCAGCACTTAACAGTAAAAGAAAAGGGAAAACACCTGCTTACCTTCATGATTATCTTTGCAATACAACTACAAAAGATGTTCCATATCCACAAGCAAATTATGTATCCTTTGATCATCTTTCAATTGAGTATGTCAATTATGTATGCTCAGTTAATATGTTCTCGGAACCAAGTACTTTCTCGTAGGCTAAGAAGTTTTCAGAATGGCTCCAAGCGATGAATGAAGAGAATTCTCAGACTTGGGACATATGCTCTCTTCCTCCTAACAAGAAGGCAATCGGATGCAAGTGGGTGTATATGACCAAGCTTAATGCAGATGTAACCTTGGAGAGACACAAGGCAAGACTTGTTGCTAAAAGGATACACTCAACAAGCTGGAATTGACTTTGTAGACACATTCTCCCCTGTCGCTAAGATGACAACAATCAAAACGTTACTCTCGGTAGCAGCAGCTAAAGGATGGAGTCTCACTCAACTCTATATTTCATATGCTTTTCTAAATGGAGATTTAGAAGAGGAGATTTATATAAACCTCCCACCCAGTTACACAGCAAAAGAAGGAGAAACCTTGCCTCCAAATGCAGTTTGCAGACTTAAGAAGTCACTTTATGGATTAAAGCAAGCATCACGTGTTCACAAATTTAGTGATGTTCTTCAGACTCTTGGATTTCAGAAATCACACACAACACTTTGTTTATACCCCACAAAGAGGGACAATACATAGCAGTCCTTGTCTATGTCGATGATATAGTCATCGCATCAAACTGTGATGAAGCATTAAGAAATCTAACTCAGTCTCTACATCAGTCTTTCAAACTTCGAGAACTTGGGCCTCTCTGATATTTTTTAAGCATAGAAATTGCAAGAAACAGCTTGGGAATCTCTTTATGCCAAAGGAAATATATTCTGGAAGAAGTAGGGTTGTTGGCCTCAAACCATCTTCAATACCAATGGACCCTAGCATTAAGCTGTGTCAAGATAGCGAAGAACCAAAATTGGCAGAAACAGATCAAGCAATGTATAGACGCCTAGTAGGGAGATTGATGTACCTCACAATCACACGTCCGGACATCACCTATGCAGTGAACAGTTTATGCCAATTCACTTCAAACCCAAATGCATCTCACCTTCACGCAATACACAAAGTTCTACGGTATCTAAAAGGAAGCATTGGCAAGGTTTATTCTACTCTGCGAAAGCCTCTACTGATGCATATTGGGCATTTTGTAGAGACACGAGACGCTCTACTTCAGGTTACTGCATTTTTAGGAGAATCCCTAATCTCATGGAAATCGAAAAAGCAAGAAACTGTATCTCTTTCGTCTACATAATCAGAATACAGGGTAATGCATTTTGTTGTTCGTGAAGTGGAATGGTTAGTCAACTTATTGAGAGAGTTACAAGTATCACAAACTCAACCTGTTGCTTTCTTCTGTGATTCAATGGTTGCCATTCACATCTCTAAAAATGCAGTTTTTCATGAGAGAACAAAGGCTATTGAACTTGATTGTCATAAAGTGAGAGAAAAGGTCACTGAAGGTCTGATGAAACCCCTTCACATACGCTCTGAATTCAACATCGCAGATAGTCTTACCAAAGCTTTATACCCGACCCAGTTCCATACTTTGATAGACAAGATGGCTTTGTTATCTATAAACATGCCATCTTGAAGGGGATATTAGGATTATTAGCTTATCCGTGTTTAGCTGGTTTCCATTGAATTGTTCTTATCTTTAGGTTCAATCCTTAACCAATGTATACTCTGATTATAAAGAGTATACTCTCTGTAATTCATCTTTTACGATATCATTCAATGAAGTTTCTTACTTCTCTTGGAATTGATTATCTGTCAACAAACTCTAATAATTACATTCTGGGATTCTTACAGAAGACTTGTTCACATAAATGTCATTTACCAGAAAACTCCTTTGGTTCGGGGAGCATGCCCGGCATAATCAAGGCCGGATAAATTCGGAAAAATCTTGATTGTCGGAAAAAATAATAGTTCAGTATAGTGTAAGAGTTTAAACTTGAGAAGAAAAGTTATTTCTAAATCAAATTGTATGTTCTATTGATGAATGATAATTGATGATTCAATATCATTGTAATGTCTGTATTTTAGTGTGAGAAATATTCAGATGAATTGATTCAAGTCTTACAAACATCAATTATTTTCTATCTTGTATATTGAAATCAAGTGGGGAATTATTGGATTGCTTTCAATAAAAAGAAAGATCTTATCCGTTAAAAGTTAGTTGAGCTAACAAGTTTATCAACGAATAAGATTGATTGATTAAGTTGGATCCGAGACGATCTTGATTCGATAACGAGATAAGAACATGTATATATAGAGAGAGATACAATGAAAAAGAAACGAGATATAATCGACAGAATCAATTCATCATCCTTTGATGAATTGATATAAAAAGACTGCTTTGTTTCTGTACTCTGTTCTTCGTCTTCGATAACAGCTTATGTGGGCTTTAACTCCAGCTTTGGACATACACCATTGTCGAGTACAGAGTTAACATTTAGGAGGTCCTGTCTTGTAGAATCTGTACGAGATTTAGGTGGACTAACCTCTCAAAGTGCACTACTTCAATCTACGGCTCTGCATCTTCTCGGTGAATTCTTTCTTTATTCTTCTCAATTTATTGTAAGTTCTAACACTAAAATCTTTAATAAATCGAATACAAAATCAATATACTCCATTTTCACTACCATAATGCAAAGTATTTACAACTCCATTTTCACCAAATTTTTCAAAATTGAAATTCAAACCAACCAAATCGAAAAAACAATCTTTATCTGCATCATGATATATATTTTGAAGAATTAACATAATTATCAGTGAAAAGCATATTTCCTCCGATCTTGTTCTACAAAATGAATCCGAAATTATATTATGATACAGAAATTTAAACACGAAATATAAGTGATCCATAGTCTCTCTGTATTATTGAGCTTTCATACTTTTTACATATAAAATTAGTTTTGTAACACATGAGATAATGTTCATATGTTTTATTATTAACAATCAATTCTCCATTTATTTAACTCTGGTTAATATTTTTTTTTATAATAAGAACTCTAATTAATATTGATGAACTAGATAACTAGGAATACACTATTTTGATGTTTGTAAAACAATCTTATTGAAGATATTAAATACTTCTTCTTTTTGTAATGAGTATAAGATCTATTATCACAAAACGGAGGAAACATAATATATTCAACTGTCTGACATTTTTGGAAATATTTTTGAATAAA
Source organism: Lepidium sativum (assembly GCA_023374145.1). Taxonomy (NCBI): domain Eukaryota; kingdom Viridiplantae; phylum Streptophyta; class Magnoliopsida; order Brassicales; family Brassicaceae; genus Lepidium; species Lepidium sativum. The sequence continues at coordinate 5,950 of JAKUCM010005333.1, read as the reverse complement.
GGATCGTTGATGATATTAGTAACGACAAACTAAGTCCAAACAACAACAAAATTAGAAAAAGTCAGTCAAGACCTTACAATAATACACTATAATATTATTACCTAAATAATAATAATAATAATACACGACAATATATTTTTAACATATATCAAACAAAATATGAAATCACTTTATATAAAGAAGAAGCGAGGGCCCATTACGCCAATAACATATGGAAAAAAGCATATTAGTAATCTTTTTGAGAAGTAGAATATGATTAAGTTATGTGGAGGGCTTGTAGAACACAGCATCAAAGATGAATGAATACAAAAGACAGAGGACAAAATAAGTAATTTGCTTTATAATAATTTAGGCAAAGTACAAAAGCAGTGTTTCCATTAATGGTGCGAATCTTTTGTCGGCAAGAATAGTGTACGAGGTTTCTAATTTCTATGGGTGAACGTGGTCCTTTTTATTTTCTATATTTTTCTTTTGTTGTTAATTAACTATTTTTTGTATAACATTATTGAATAGTCAAATGAAATTGCGTTCAAAGGATGTAAAACATGTATGCTTGATTTTGACAAAGATTGTGAAATAGAATTTAATAACCCACATATCTGCCACGCTCGAATGCTATATATGTTCGTGTCTTAGATCCCATATACACGACAGTATCCACCATAAGTATATTAATACAGATCATAAATGAATTACACAAACAATAATCATGCATCTAGAATAAAGAGAGAGATAGGATTCAATAAACGGTTTTTTCGCTTAAGAGAAGAGCAAGAATATTCGTTGGTTCTCCTGGTGAACAGATTTGACAAATTGCATCCTGACATTCTCTATCTTAATCAAAGCAATGAGCTATAGATAGAATCGAACCAAATAACATGTCCATATGTCACTTTTACTCCCAATTAAGTCATCGTTTTCTTCGTTTAAATACTCTTCATCTTCTTCCTCTTTGATTATTTTGGATGCATAATGACTTCTACAAATAAAATTAGGGTTATGCTCATCATATATATATTTTAAGACCAAAATCAATGAATTAAATCACAATAGGAAAATTTTGTAGCAAAAATTTCAACGTGAAAAGGAATAAGAGAAGAGGAAAGTGGAGATCATGGGAAGGAGATTACAAAAACTACCGTTCAATTTTTAAAATTGTTTTAGTTTTTTAGGATTTTTTTCCTTGACCAAAAAAATAATTAAAAAAAGAAGTAAAGAGGCATGTTTTAAGCTCTACGCTACATTTCAGATGAAGAGAGCGGTAGTTTTTAAAGAATATATTATATAGATATTTATTTATAAGTTATGGGTCAGAGAACATATATTCCTTGAGCAAACCTGAAGGCAAAGAAACCTTGGGTATGCAATCACCTATATATATAGCTCATTCTTGTCTTTGTTTGGAGAGATAAGAAAAGTTAGAAAGAAAAATAAAAGAGAAACAAAGTTGTACCAATCAAGGATTTAGAGAAGCTTCGGTTTTTTAGTAAAGTATACATTCACAATGAAGATTGTAGAGCGAATCAAGGCAGCGTCAAGAAGTGTCATAATCAATTCAGCAAGATGAGTGCTAACCGCGGGTGTAACTTGGGTCAGTTCTAACATATATTCTTTAAGTCTAGTGGGTAAGAGTTATCATGGTTATTGCTTTTTCACATCATGACATTGTTTGGTCGGAAAGTGTCTTGATCGGATAGAAGTTGGATTCGAAGCCATGCTTGACGGCTAGGTTATGGCGAGGCATAATTGAATCAAAGGAAGACTTTTGATAGTCCTTGATACTTCGTCGGTTCAAAAAGTGTCCTAATATGCATGACATTGACTTGAGAGAATGAACTGTTGGATACGATTTCTTGTTGGACCCATTGATGCGGAGTCATTCGCTCACTAAGCCTAAATTATGCTTATGCATTCTGTTTGGAATGTAGGTGAGAACGTTTCCCATGAATAAACTCTAAGGATAAGTAATGGGCAAGACCAAGGTGAAAGGAAGGAAGATATGGTGTATATATAGGTGTTAGTTTAGTTCAATGTTATGTATAACCTTTTGGTAAGAATATCATTATACTAGCACTTGTGCATAAATAAATGGAACCATTTAAGGATCAATTGACCTCTTCACTTAAACAAATTCGATAAAACAATGCTAGGTATCTAGGGAATCCTCTCTGACTAAGTAAACGATCGGCTGGAACCTTCCCATGGACTGTGTTGTCGCATGTTGGGATGATCTAATTAAGGCTTGTTCATGGTTGCATAGTGTTGACTAAATGGAGCGCCACAATTGGTATCAAGCATAATCTGGTACTTAGGTAAGTCATTTTATGCATTAGCGGTTTAGAATGGGTTAAACACTATCCTTCCATCGTCAGGTCTCGCGGTAAATTAATGAGTTCTATGGGTGTAAAACGTGAGCAAAGGAATGTGGGTCTAACATTTCTTGGTCCTTGTAGATGGCTAAGAATAATCAGGATATGGCAAGAAATGTTGAGAGGGAACAATAAAAACCAAGAACACTCGGTGAATGTGGAAATGACCGAGAATGAAACAAATGCGGCTCAAGAGGGAGCTGCTGCGACTGTGAGTACTACGGTTTCGGTTGGTTTGGAGGCAATACTGGGAATATTAGCTCAAGTACTGGCTAGACTACCAACTGTGTGCCCGACTGGAAAAACCCAACCTCCGGTGAACATAGAATCGTTGGTGAATGTTATGGAAGAAGTTCAAGTGGTTGATAATCATCATACCTAAGGATAATGGAGCATATGCAAAGATTGGGCACCAATTTTTTCTCTGATGGTCCCGAGCTCATCATAGTGGATGAATGGATGAGCATGCTCCAAAGGAACTTCGATTCCATTCGTTCTACAGAAGAATTTAAGAAAGACATTGCGATCCATCATCTAGAAGGACATGCACATTTCTGGTGGTGCAGTGTAATAGGCTGATAAGCAAATCAAACTTGTAGTTGGGAAACCTTCTGCAATGAGTTCAAGATGAAATATTTTCCAGTAGAGGCATTGGACATGCTCGAGGAGGCCTTTACCAGTCTCACCTAAGGTTTGATGAACGTAAGGGAATACGAGAATGAGTTTAACAATCTCAAGAGGTATTTCTGACATGAAATGGAAAAAGAAAATACACATGTTCGTCATTTCATATGTGGGTTGCGGATTGAACTTTTGCTTAGTTCATAATTACTCTTCCATGTCTGAGCTTATGGAGAGTGCGGCTCAATTAGAAGTTGAACTGGAAGGGGAAAATATTACATATCAAGAAAGGAAAGTCGTTACAACCTTTACGCCAACTCGGTCAGGAAGCGTAACCAGGCGAGGAAATAAGAAAGGAATAAGGATGCCACATGTAAAGGAAAACGCACTGCTTATGCAACATGTGGGAAAAATCATGCGAGTGTATGTAAGGTAACGTCCAAAGAGTGTTATCGGTGCAGAAGTCTTATGCACAAGGCTCGGGAACACCCATTACCAGACACAAAGATAAAGAGTGAGGGATCCAATATAAGGAAATGCTATCATTACAGAGAAAGCGGACATGTTAAGGCAAACTGTCTGAAGTTGATGCAGCTTAGAGGGAAACGAGCAAATAATGGGTTGCTGCCACCGCCAAAGAGGCAAGCGGTGACACCAATGGTGTACACGATGAATTCAAAGTCATCAGAGCCTAGTACATCTCAACCGATCACTGGTGAGGTCCTACCAATCACCTAAGTATTTCTTATCATATTGCATATTTCATGCATACAAGTCTTAACATTTTCGGTGGATGCGTAGGGACCCTTGTTATGGGTGGAGTGAGGACCCATGTGATTTTTGATTCTGGGGCATCGCACTACTTTATGCACCCCCGAATGATAAGGAATGATGGATTCCATAAAGAACCTGGGAACCAGTATGCTTTAATCCGAACAGCTAATGTGCAAGTAATGGAAGCCCTTGGATTGGTTCGAAACCTTTACGTATTAATCGAACGGGTAAACATGCCATTAGACCTTCTGATTTGTCCCTTAAAGGATTATATGATTTGTCCCTTTAGTCGAGTTTGCTTACAACAATAGCTTCCATGCTAATAATTGAATGTCTACATAAAAATTCTTGTACGGATGACCGTGGTTATATATATATATCATATATATTCTCTTTATATCGAGATGAAATAAAATATTTAAGTTTTCTTATATAGTCGACCATTTGTAAATTGTGAACAGTTGAACACAGATCTATGTCTATATGTTTTCATTTTTCATTTAGATTTACAATTCATTTCATTTTAGGTTTGTACCATAATATTGTTTTTTCTTTAGAATGTCAATATAGCATTTTACAAGTGAAATTTAGGTTAATTTCTCCGTTTTCTCTTGTAAAACAAGGTAGTTTTTCCTTGTGGGCGTAAAAAATAACATATATATACCAATAAATAGTGGGAATGGTATAATATTAATTAGTCCACATATATTAGTATAATTCGCATTCATATATGAATCTAGAATATAGACCTATATTGACACAACATCGAATATTAATATGAATCAGCTTTTGTGAAACTTACATAATGAAATATTAGACAAAATAAAAAATTAGAAAAATGATTCCAAACTTTTTTATTGGAGTTTTCTTCTATACAAAAATAATTCCAAATTTGTGAAACTTATAGAATTTGAGATACAATTAGATTTTGTTGATTTCATGTAATAGAATTTGGATTATAAGAAACTTTTTTATATTTTTTAAAACATATTAAAAGCATAAGGAAATTAGAAAATGGTACTAGACTCGAAGTTATCAATAGAATGAAACATAAGGCGAGAGATATTGTACTAAAATATTTTAAAGAAAATAACATATTGGTTTTGTATCACATTAAACATGTCCACATCACGAACATATATTATCAACTCGACTCATTGCCTCCAACGACAATTACCCGTGAATATATATACAATATAATTTTTTAAAATTAATATTCTATAAATTAATATGCATTAAATATTTTTATAAAATAATATTATTCTATAATTCTAAATTAAAATTTTAGTTTAATTAGTATATCGATAAATTAATAATTTCTATAAATTAATAAAAGAAATATTTTTACTATAATCTTAACATTATTAATTTATAAAAATTTAACTCTATATATTATATACCTTTTTGTTTTGTATTATATACTTTTGTTTCGAATATAATTAATGTGTAAGACACTAATCTGAAGTGGATGCCATCAATTAATAACGTATTCATATTAGTATATTTAGTACCCATGAAGTTTTCTAGTTGCTTCTCAAACTAAAAGAAAGATATGATTCCATTTGATCATGGGGCATGGGATATGATTCCATTTGAATAATTTATGATTATGTCCTTTAAGTAAAATATCTTACTCTAGAATGAGATTTTTCTTTATCACTTCTGAATTTTCTTTTGTTATCTAAGAAGAGAATAACCCGACAACTGTCTAGAAAAATATGATGTCGACATGTGGTTTTTCCAATATATAACTAGCTATAGTAACTTAAATAAATAAACGTATTTGACCTTCTTTATTTAAAACAAATAACTAATTAAATGAAAATGTAATCCGTTGACAAAAAAAAATGAAAATGTAATCCTATCAAAATATAACTAACCTTAACTAATGTTAATACTTTGCGAGTTGACGTGTACAGAGGACTTAGAATTTTAAATTATAATTAAAATACTAATTTTTTCTCAATGGTTAAAAAAAATTTAGATAATGATTATGACATTTAAAATTTAATTTCTACCGTTTACTGATTTGATAAATAAAATAGAAATTTTAAAAATTTGTTAGGCTATGGATCAAGTTTTCTTAATCCAATTATTGATAAAAGAAATTTATAGTTGAAATTATTAGATATCTAACACATAAAAAAATTTAATTTTTTTGAATAATTTCTTTAGAAATTTAGAAA